>PVIY010011387.1:0-65551 GCA_004026745.1 Myrmecophaga tridactyla | reverse complement strand
TGCTTGATCACAGGTCATTCCATTGTAGACTAAATGGAGAAATAGATATTAGCAAGAAGAAGCAGAGATGTCATAACTAAATGAAAGAGCTTAATGAAGGAAGGCTATGTAAGAATATAGGGCTTTCATTTTTACATCTGTAATAGTACTGTTTTCATTATTCAATTTAGTACAACAAATATTTTGTGGTTATTTACAAAATATGGTATGCTAAGTGGACACTAGTCACCTTTCCTTCCCTCAAGGAAAGATCTAGAAAAAAAAAAAAGTAAAGTCTGGGGAAAAAAATAAAAAAACAATGATTCTGTATGGTAATGTATCAAGCAAATTAGGAGACTGAGCTAATTCCACATGAACTCTAGTGTAAGTCCCTAGTAGAGAGAATTGGTATCAATATAACTAAACTGTATTTGGTTATTGTGTATTCCATGGGAGGAAACTCAACAAGGCAACTCTCCTAAACATTTCCAAGCTTTGAAATGTCACACAGCCAATCAATTTAAGGCGATTGGCTATGCTGTAAGTATTGGCAAGCACAAGTTGGGTATAAGGAAAGTGTAAAGGTGTTGTGGATCCAGTTTTAGATTTCCTATACCAGAAGGTCTTTTTAGCCATAAGTTATCTGTGTAATGCATGTATTGGTTAGATTTAGTGGTACATGTTCTCTTTCCATATCTACTGTGAGTTTCCCTTTCCAAATATCTGTGCTGTGTTAAGACTAAGTCACTGATTTTTCATAATAAGAATAATTCTGTGGTAAGAAAAAATGTAAACAAGTAATTATTGATGTTTTTTAATGATTTTTCTTCTGAAATTGAGTTTCTAGAAAGTTGATCTATTTAAGACTATTTGTATTCATTTGCTCTTCATATCTCTTCATAGAGTTGAGAGACATAGTTAAATATAACCAGTTTTAATCCATCATCAACTATGAGAGCTCAGTAGGACTGCTTCAACTCCCTCAGGTTCCTCATTTGTAAAATGGAGATCGTAGTATCATCTACTTCTTTGAGATGTTGAGAATTAAAAAGAGAAAATGCATCTAAAGTGCTTTTCCTAGTGTTGAGCACATAGTAGCATTTCAATAAGCATTAGCATTACTGCTGGTATTGTGTGTCATACTCTGGTTAGCCACTGCATATACAAGGTTATAATGGAGCTGTCATGTTCAAGGGCCTCACTAGCTATTTATTGATCTTCAAATTCTGGTAGAAAGTTCCTCTTAGTATGTGGGAGCACAAAAGCACATCACTGATTTGGGCTGGGGTCATCCTGGAAGGACTTCTCACAGATGTGCCTCCTTAACTTGGTTAAGGAGGTAAGAAACTATTAAAGGGTAAGGAATTATTAACCAAGTGGAGGTAGGAGAAAGCAAGTGTGTTCCAGGTAGAAGGCACAAAAACAAAGCATGGTACATTTGAAATACTACAGGCAACTGAGGATGTTACTGAAGAGTAAAGTGCAAGTTGAGGAGGGGTAGGTGATGCGGCTTGAGAAGTAGGAACATACTGGTCATAGGGAGTTTTTGAGCTATACTAAGTTGAACCTTAATCAACTACTTGAGTTGATCTGATAGACCCTTAGGGATATCAGAAGTTTTTAAGCAGGAAAATGATATGGTCAGATTTCCACAGGTAGATCAGTCTGGCAGTTCTTTTCTTTTTTTTTTTTCGCATGAGCAGGCACCAGGAATCGAACCCAGGTCTCCGGCATGGCAGGCGAGAACTCTGCCTGCTGAGCCACCATGGCCCGGCCAGTCTGGCAGTTCTTTATCGTATACTTTTGAGGGGTACAAGACTGAATAGGGCAAGACCAATTTTAAGACCTTGTGTGGAAGGAGATGCATGGTGAAAGGAATACTGAACTTTGTTTTGGTTTCACTTTATAATGAATGAGTCTGGATCATATTTATAGGATAAAAGAGAACCAGAAATGGAGACGTTTGCTGTTCTTTTATGTATTTATTTAGTCAGTTACTCTTTTAAGAAATATTTATTGAGAAATTATTGGTTGCCAAGCCCTGTTAAAGACACTGGATATTCAGATGTGAGAATATATATAGGATTTCAACTTTTATGAGAGTTTTATCCTACTGGGAAGAAATAGATAATAAACAAGGTTTATGGTTTCTACCAAAAACTAATCCTTGTGAGAAAAATGATCCCAGGATAGCTAAGGCTTGATATTAATTTATCCTCATAAAAACTCCATGCATTAAGTAGGTCCTATTAACCCCAAATTTTCAGAAGAACCATAATGGGCTTAGAGATATTAAGTCAAATAGCCAGTGACTTAACAGAAGCTGGAATCAGGTTTTCAGCCACTGCACTGAACCACTTGTGGTTTTAGAATCCCTCAGAGCTCACATACCCCAATATTATGTCCTACAAAAGTATTCCAGAAAGGTTATGGCAAGGAGATGGTCTGGGAGATTCTGTAACAAATGTAAAGAATTCAAGGTAAGTCACACAATCTAACCTTGCATCCATGGGAGGCATCGTTTGCTCAGGTGTGAGGTACTATATAACGAGGAGAAGACTAGCCATAACTAAGGGTATTGGCCTACCTTTTGTAAAAAGCCTCCAAAGAAGCTTAAAGTTTACGCTAAGCATAAAAGCTTAATTCAAAGGGCTATAAATTTCTTAACTTCACTGATAACAAATTATTTGTGAGTTTTTGCGGAGTTGTCTTTGAATAGAAGTAGTCAGTGCTTTGCATTTATATATGTAAAGTCTTTACCATTAAGGACAGGCTTTAGGGCTACGTTCTTTTCTTTCTTTCTTTCTTTCTTTGTTTTTACCTTATTTTACCTATTCAGCAAGCTTGTGAGAAAGATCAGAAATTTTAACAAAAAATAGGGACTCGGGACATTACGGCAGCCCAAAAATCTTGCAGAATAATGCCAGCCCATAATGGCCTTTTTTCAGAAAACTAAGTACTTTTCCAGGCATTAAGAATTTTAAAGCTATTCCTAATGTAGTATTCCATAAAAGAAATGGAGCAAGGACCAGTAGATTGCTCATTAGAAATTAAATTCCATGGCAGGGGGAAGGAGATGGGGGTTGTAGATACCACATCAAAACCAGGACTCAGGATGGGATGGGAGGGAGGGAAGCTTGGATAGAGTGGGTATATAGTAATAGCCCTTATCTTTTCCAGTAAAAAGTCTTAAGTTTGACAGGCCTACTCTCAGAATTGTCTTGTTCAGAATGCCCTGGAGACATCATGAACATTGCATAACCTGACACATAGCTCGTATTTTTAATAAAATATCAACAAAATGATTATATTTACCTGACTTAAGTAAATCTATTGCCTAAATAGAAAACAATTTCTCATAGCATCCCCTTTCTCATTTGAATAAAAAGTGGGAATTTTCTTTCCACCTTCACATTAGTTCCCCCTGACTTTATTCTGTTTTGGTTTTGACCTTTTACGGTTTTTCCTTTAAGGCTGGTTTCTTGCATGCTGCTCATGCTCCAAGGAACTGGCCTTGTCTAATATTAGACCTTGGGGTCACTAAGAATGTAACTGCCATGAATCATTTTTATTCTTCTCTTATTTCCAAAACCGATGCATCCTGGGACAAGGCAAAGTTAAATTTTCCTTCCCACAGTTGCAACACGTGTTGTCTTCTTTTTTCCATTTTCTCATTTCTAGTTGGTATCCAGACAATGCTAAAACAAGGAATAATAGGTGCTTTAAAACATAAACAAGCTACAGTCATGTGTGAGCAAACAGAAAATGTCAGAAGCATGTATTACAGTCACTAATTCCTAACAAAGGAACATCTGCTTAAAATGTTTGAATTTATTCATTTTAAAAATATTGAACACCTACTATGACCTGAACATGGTAGCATACATAGGCTGAGGCTAAAAAAGGCTTAGCCGTCTCCTCAGGGAATTCTCGGTTTTGTAGTATCCTTTTTAATAAAATTGCATCTGCTGATGCATTTCCCTGGTGAGTGGCTATTTTTGAATTATGTTACAATTTTATTCTATGTAGAAGAATAAAATTAGTTTTGTCCTTAAAACTTAGTGAATTAGGTATTCAATTGTGTTTTCTTTAAAAACAAACATAGAAGCTATAAAACTGTTTTCATGTCTAGATTATAGATTAAATTATAATTTAAAAATTTAAGTTCACACTGACCCACAGAAGAACAGTGCCCTCAGCGCCTCCTTACCTCCATAGTTCTATTAGCACGGTGTTGTGTTGTGTTGCTCCAACCTTTTTACATATGTTTCTGATCAAGCATATCTATTAAAACTGAAACTGATGTGATCATGTTATATTCTAGTTCTTTTAATACTCCGGGATCATCATCTTAGAACATTCTTTACTGCCTCAGTTTTACTTACACTCCACATCTAGGCTACCAACAAATCCTCCTGGTTCTTCCTTCGAAATACATTTGGAATTGATGACTGACGGCTCACCAATCCCACTGCCACCATCTCTTCCAAGATACTACCTTTTGTCTATATTACTAACGTATATTTTTAGCTGGTCCACCTGCTTCTTCATCACCTGCCTTTAGACTATTCTCAAACAATAACCAGAGTGACAATTTAAAAATGCGTCAGATCATGCAGTGCTTCTGCTCAGTATCCTCCAGTAGCTGCCCAAGCCCTCCATGATCAGGGTTCTCTCAAAACATGCCTCCCTTTACATAAGATCTCATCTCCTATATATGTACCTCAAGAACACTTTCTTCCTTTGGTATTCTTGAGACATCAGTCAGGTTCTGCCCCCGGGCCTTTACACTTGCTGTTTCCTCTGCCTGGTATGTCCTGACACAGATTTCCACATGGCTCGCTGCCTCTTCTGTTATGCCTCTGCTCAAATGTTACCCTCTGTTTCTCCAGGGAAACAGAATCAGCAGGAGATGTACAGATACAGTATTATATATAATGTAAATATTATGTGATTTCTTATGTGAATTGACTCACATGGCTGTGGATTGGCAGATTTGAATTCCATAGGGTAGGCAGCAAGCTGGGAACTGCAACGAAGGTTTTTGATGAATTCCCCAGGGGAAGCTGGCTGGCTGAAATAGAGATGGAAATTCTTCCTTCTGATGGCTGACATCATCAGTACTCCTTTTAAGGCCGTCAGCTGATTGGATGAGACTTCTGTCAATGCTGAAGGCAGTCTCCTTTGTTGTCTGCAGATATACTCAGCCAAAGATGAAATCAACTGGCTAATGATTTAAACATACAAAATAACCTCACAGTGACAATTGCTTGCTTGACCAAACAACTGGATGCCATAACCAGGCCAAGTTGACACTCATCACAGTCCACCCTTTGTCAACTTGGTACCCATTCACATCTCCTTAACCTTTACTTAAACTCTAAATAAAAACAATAGCAGTCATGGGTCTGCCTAACATAATTCAACTCCCTGCTTATAACTGGAAACGTGCTAACTTCCCAGAAGAGGGGGCAAGTCCTTGGGTAATAGTCACACTTAAACTTGATATCCTGTAAATTAAATATTGTGACAGAAAGTAAATACAGCATTAGATTATATGAGGGAAGAAAACAAAAATATTTACTTATGTCTATATACAAACATATTCATAACAAGGAAGAAATATTCATAGCCTTTAGAGTCCTCGTTTCTGCAGCTGTTCATGTAACTGTTATTCCTACTGATCACTACCTGCTTCCACTACCCACTCCATGTTCCCTTCACCCGCAGCAAGCACCGCAGCTGGCCGTGGATCTTTGCCTGGTGGAATGACCCAAACCTTCCTGATAAAGTTGCTGGGCTGTTAGTAGTCCTGCTTGGTTTTTGCAGTTTTTCCACTGGCTTTACTTATAGGGAATGATACTACTAAAAGACGCCCTAAGGCATCTCCTGCATTCTGGTCAAACTCTTTTTTTACCTCCATTGTATATTAGCTGTCCTATTTCCTCTTGGTCATCAGGATCAAATGCCCCAGCCAGTTCAGCACCTTCCTTCTTTGCCCATGATTCAGAGGCATGAGGAGCCCAGAGTGGTGACAGTCTTAATTTCCACTTCAGTGGAATCATTGCTGTGTCTCCTGGTAGAAGCACTCCTCCTTTTGGAAGACTTGTAGACCAGCAGGGTTTAAGTTTGCAGGGAAAGGAAGCAAACATTTTGCTAGCCATAGCATATAATGTTGCTCTTAAAGATTGTGATTGTACAGTTCAATGTTTCCTCAAATGATAACCATCTTGATTCTTCAAATTAAAAAAGAACAAAAGAAATTCTTCAAAATATTTTTTTTAATTTGAAGTAGGAAATTCTCCCATTTGGAATGATATGGTGGTGGTGTTTATTTTCAGTAGAATAATCAAATATTTTCTTTTTACTCTATAACTGACCTCCTTTATTTCTGAATTATATTTTCACTAAAGATCGTATAAAACCTTACAAAGGTAAGCTGAAAGGAAGTGCAAAGATATTCCTTAACAGAAGAGAAATACCCTGAAAGGTTAGTGGTCTGCAATAGCAGAAAAGAGATCTTGCTTCAAAAAGACTACTGTATTTTTTTTTTTCGAAAAGAATTTTGACTATTATAGAAACACTATGAGCATGCAGAAGTGTATATTTAAATCTCTCTTCAAGAAACAGAAGCTCTTCATTCATAACTTTTACAAGTATAAAGAAAAGAAGACTAAGAAAAAACCTAATAATGCTATGTAAATATATGAAGAGTTAACAAAAATAAGGTCCCTATCTGTTAATGAGTATAAAACAAACAAAACTTTTTGGGGGGTAAGTATATTAACTTATATTAACTGTATGTGAGTTGGCACCCTTAGAGTCTATACTAGAATTTTCTAACATAAGCATTGTTGTGAGTTATTGAAGAATTTTCTCATCAGGATTATTTAAATCAGACCTCACTTCTCATTTGTGGTGTGTGGCGTAATCCACCTATGCAAGTGCTAGAAATAACTGCTTTTGAGGCACTCTCAGCAACTGTCCCCCTCAAACTTCTGAGTCACTATCTCCATGCTATCCCCAGATTATTTTGTATAGGGTTTCTTACTGTGGTCTTAGTCTCAGTTACCATAATACAGGCATGAATTTTCTAAATGTGAAAAGTTAATTAATTACTCATCAAATAACCTAAGTGGTATCTTTGATGAATGTCCATTTTTTAATTGAACAAGTAAAGCAAAAACAAACTATCCACTCTCATAAATATGTATGAACTATAAGCTTAATTCTACAATAATTTGGTACTTTATGATAATTTATTTTTGTGATACATCCTGGAAGAAGTGAAAATGAAAGTAATATTTTGCTAGTTCTGAAATATATGATTCATAAATTTAATTTTTACTGCAATCGCAATGGTTAAAGCCCGAATAACTTTACTGGATCCCTAAAATATAGCTAAGATACTTTAACAAGCACTTTTAAACTAATTTTCTAAGCTAAATTTAGAGCAGAATATTTCAGAGTTGTGTTGGTTATACTGCGCCAATGTGAGGTATCACTTAAAAAGAAAAGGCATTTGCTTCCGTGACTCATTAAGAGCTTCTGGTCTGATAGGCTATTTTCACCCTCCCAAATTGAGTTTTGAAAAATGTAGGTACTAATCACAGAAATGGCTCTTGATCCTAGGAGTCATATCACTGCATCTGTGAAATGCATGGGGACATTAAAAGAGTTACAGGAATTCACATCATTTGGAGAAAGAGAGAGACAAAGTCAAATGGGAGGGATAGCCTTGCAATTATATCTACACTGACTGCTGCTATATAACTTTTCAATCCAGCGGGTGGAGTCTGACATCTCAAAAAACTACAATAATCTTAAACATTGAACATATAGGTACAAACATTGCACTGAGCTTTGCTGGCCTCAGAATCTACATACCTATATACAAATATATTGTGCAATTGGCCCATCAAGAGACTCATCATTTCTTCATAGTTTCCTAAGTTAGGAAATATATTCTTTAATTATTTTATTTGTCCCATAAATTTACTGTTAATTACTATTGATTATAGTTATCCCAGCACCTTTAAACAATATCTGAGAGAGTTTGGATTCTACAATTTGTTTTATTAATTGACCTTCTTCCCACCTCATTGGACCTGATCTGGTCTTGCAGATTCTTTTTCATGGACTCTAGAAGCTTACAGAATAGATAATGCTTAAACTTTATAATGAGAACACAGGCTAAAATTTTTGTTGTTGCTAAAGATGTACAATGATGAGAGATGTTGTTGCCGTATTCTTTAATAATAATATCTGCTCTGTTATCTTGGCAGTCTCTTCAAGGGGAGTGGGTCAAAATGGGATAAGTAGAATCACCAAAAGGCAAAATGATTCACGCACTGTTAGGGATAAAACGGCGTAACTTCAACCTTACTGAGAAAACAAGGGTGGGAGAAACAGTAGAAATGCAACTAAGAGCCTGAAGCTGGAAACAAGGAGGAAAAGACCTTTAGAAATATCACATGGGACTCAAACTTGGAGGCAGATTAACATGTTTGCGTTTTCTTACTATTGCAGTCAGCCAAGTTGTTTCTCAACATACAAATTCAAAGACATCACATTTGAATTAATATTGGCGGAATTTTTTGTTGTTTGGTTTGACTTTTGTTTTTTGCAGACCTACCGAAAGGTTAAAATGTTCATATAACATAGAGAACATGCTCTGCTGCTCTTTCCGTGTTTTTGACCCAAGAGAGCACTCATAAATCTGTTAGTTGAATTGTTCAGGAAGTATGTAAAATAAATGTACCCAAGAATATATTGAATTCTCTATTTTACTAAATAAAAATTTTATTCCTTTTTTGAAGGGATGGAATCAATTAGTAACAAGAAACTAAAGTAATTATAAGTTAAACAAAAATAACAGAAATCACTGAAAACATAAAATCTTTCTGTGGCTGTCCTGAAATTAACAGTTCTCAATATATTATGTATTTCTGGCTATTAATACTGAAAGACAGAGCTTTAAAGCTTTGATAGCTTTAGGCTTCTGGCTGAAAAGATACATGCCATCTTTCAGCTATTATATAATACTGATTGGAAGGATTAGTTGCAATCATTACAGCTCAAAGATTTGGGAGAATCTGGATTTCTTTTACTGAAGAAAGGGAGGAAAAAGACAACAAAAAAGGAACTTCTCAAATATTTTTAAAATCCTAAGCCTCGTTGTCTATTTTCCAAGTCTGAACTTTTTCTCTTGAGAAAATAACTGGCCATCACCTTTGTTCTGGAGTGGAAAAAGGTGCCTCTTGAGAATCATAGAATTTCTCATATCATTCGAGTGTAGAAACTTTGATACCAGAGGACTAATAATTTATAACCTTAAATCCAAGATGTTAGTATGAATCTTGACCCACCTTCTTAAAATCTTTTTCTTCCATGTCATCTCTTAACTGGCAGTGGTACCTCACCTATCTGATTCATGGAACATCTTAATACTAAAACTTTTTAATGGTGCCAACAATGCTGTGTTATTTCTAGCTTCCACATGTCCGTTGAGGGTGGCAGAGCAGTTACACAATTACAACTCTGATGTGGCTGAACTTAATATCTTCATATAAGTAAAGGTTCTGTATAAACATAAGATAGTTCCTTTGGACTCTTAAACTTTTACTCAAACTATTTTTGATGAAAATCTTTATAAACACTTTCCATAGCTCTTAACATATCTCTTTATCTTTTTAAAAATACCGAACATTTTCCTTCCTCAGATCCAGAGTCATTTTAGAAATAGAATCATAATCTTCTTCTGATGATGGTCTAATGATATCTTCATAAACTTTTGAAAATCTGAATCTGTTTGTTCTTGCACTAAATCATCTCATTGAAGAGCTGGAGTTTCCTGTTCTTAAATGTTTATTTATTATGTTAATCATGTGTTGTTAAGACATAAAAAATTAACTGGGCTAAGCCTAATGGCACTTCTTCTCCAACTAACTAAAAATACATGCTTCGAAATTACTGTGCATTAGAGAGCAAAGTACAAATGGTTTTAATAATTTAATTTTTTAAAAATCTTTAGGGCCTCCAGAGATTAAAGAGCTAAATAATTGATGGTATTGAATAGGTGGCTTCTGGATAAGTGAACTTCTCAAGAAGTAATAATTTAATGAAAGCATTCATGAATAAGTATTTTGTAATTGACAGGTCATACATTTGAATAAAATATTAGTTTTTCAACTATAAAATCTTCAATGGGTTTAATTTTAAAAGGCAGAGTCAGGGACATTTCTCTCCTTAGTGTTAACTAATAGATGGAGCTAATGAAATAAAAATAAAGTCACTAAGAAACAAGCTGTTAATTGCACAGGAAATGCCAAACATTGCTGAGTTGATAAGTATCTTTTTCTGTAAAACTACCAACAGCATTAAAATTATCCTAATTTGTATATTTGTTTAAGATAATAAGTATTCTCAGGGGTTACTTTTGTTAATGGCAGCATGGAAAGAGGCAATGAAACTATGGGATACCCCTTGTGTGAAACTGATATCATAATTAATTCAACTGTAGTCCAGTAATTAAGTGGTCAGTCACCTTGTGAGAGAAAGTTCAAAGGCATTTAAGTGGTCCATTTAAGTTTATGATTTAGAAATATTTGAGTCAAGTCCCATAGGCTGGGAAGGAACATGGATCAGTGAATTGAACAGCAGTCGGGAACCTTAGCCAAATAAAGCTCCAGCCCTGGCCTGGCTTCTGAATTTATTAGATGTTTCAAGCAAGGTGCTTAACCTCCCTGTCCTTCATGTCTCTGGCAGCCAAATTTGCACTGATCTCTGAGAAATGTAGTAAAGGAGTTAAGTTAAATAGAACTGAACATAGTGAGAAATAGTGAATGAGCAGAATTGCTAAGCTAACATGTTATGCTAAAAGTCTGCTAGATAATAAATTATAATTGTTCAGCTTTTGATCTCAGTATTTAGACACAGTTCATTCAAATATTTCAACATGCTACAACACTGAGAACATCCTAGAGAAAATTGGTTTACATGTATACAATTCAATATATTGCCTAGTCTAGGCTTTATTGTAGGCCAGCTAGATTCTTGAGTAGTTTTATCATCAAGTAGTTTCACCTCAATAAGGTGATTAATCCAAAATCTAAACAACTGAACAGCTTAAGTTCAAACAACTGGGATCTTTCTCTGTACTCAATTGACTAAAAATGTCTGACTTACCACATTGGACCGGAACAGATTTAATCTAATGTTACTCTTGCATCTAAAATGGCCTCATGTATGGTGGTCACTCCACTGATTCTGAGGTATACAGGAGTTGTGTGTGCACAGCCCATCCGTACTGCTCTCACACGTGATCCTCCTCTACATAAGTTGACATTTATCTGGTGTTTTAACAGGACCAGGCCTTGGGGATGTAATAGGCAGTGAGAAAAGTACCTGAAATTGAGCATTTAAAAGAAATTGAAACATTTAAAGTCCAAGTAGAAAAAGATAACATGATAAATGATCATTTGAAGGTGCGATCAAACACGTGGTAAGAAAAGCAGGCTCGAAGGGAAAGAAGGGAAGGAGGGAAGGAGTAATCAGCAAACCCTGTATTTTTGGGCAATGCCTTCAATCTCTATACTTCTCTGTTAAACAAATAATATTTGTCTGCATAGCTCAGAACTTGTGATGATCAAATCTGATAACACTTGAGGAAGTGCTGAAAACCATAAACTGTTTTATTACATCATGACTCCCATTTCTCAAGGATTTTTTTTTAAAATCACAGGGACATTTCACTCCCTTATCTTACTTTTCCACACCTCTTTAGAACAACAAAAAAGCCAAAAATATGAATTTGAAACTACATGGAAATGTTCCCAATTATTTTGCATAATTGCATGGAGAGTAATTACACTCAGGACCTGGAGCCCCTCCCACTTGCCTACTTATTCTCTCCCTTTTTTGCGCAGGAACCTGAAAATACCAAGATCATACAAACTGGCTTGGGACTTGTCGGTGTAGGACTAACACCTCATTTCAATTCTATAAATAAAACTACTGGATACTCAGTTCACTTGTGATTTAATGGCTAGCTTTGAGGTGGATGAAGCTGTGGTATTCAGAGAATACCTTACTGGTACACTCTCCCCTCATCTTGCTGTGATAAGTGACACTCACTAGCTCTCCCCACTTTTACTTGTAGACTGGTCATTATTTAATATTCAGGGAGAGAGAGGGTCAGGTGACGAATGGCTGCGCCCACAGAATATACCACACAGGCCCTAGGCACAGTGGCTGCCCCTTAACCTCACTGCTGCTGAGAGAGTAGAGCTAGCTAGCACCAAACCCTCCCCCCTCCTCTAGTCAGACACAGGGTCTGTAGCAACCGTTCCATCTACCAGCAGACTACTATGTACAAATGATTCATTCCCGGTCTTCTGCTTTCCTTTAAAGAGTCAGCTGTCATGTGCTTCTCGTGACTCACTCTGCCCCAGGGAAATAGGCACACTAAAGATTCCTGAATTCTAGTCCCCTCCTAAGCCAAGAGAGTCACGTTGCTTTTGGGTGGTGATGGATCACAGAAGCATCCTGGCTAATTCCCTTTGCTGTCCTGCCAGCTGAAGCACCATTGTTTCTGAGCATGAGAACCAAGAGTGAAGGCAATTTATATTGCTTTGGTTATGCAGGGACTGAATTTGAGCCTGTTGTGGCATGTAAAATACTTCATTGCTAGCCAGTGTTTTCACCGTGGTGCAAAGAATGAGAGATGGCCATATACACCCCTGTGTTTCCAATTCTGTATCATCCTTTTGAAGGTTGGGGGGACTTTCAGAGACTTCACAATGTGATCCTGAACTTTTCACACTCCATAAACTGAGTCTTAGCCTAATGAAGTTCTACAAAAGGCACTGATCCTGTGCTCCAATGTTTTCTTCGTTGTTGTTAGTTTAAAAAAAATGATGGTTTTCTAAACTGTGGTTTTCCTTTTAGCCATACAGCCCATTTGAGAAATCTGTTTAACCAGTATTAAGCTAGGATTTAATATGAAAATGACGTTTTAAATAGCCGCATTTTCTTGATCTCCTTTTCTGAGCTCTTTCTCATGGATGTCTTTTATATTCAGGAGGTCAGCTCATGCATTATTGCCAAATGTTCATACTGTTGAAACCATAGACAAATGAATCATTTATTGCCTGCTAAGTTAAGCTAACATATGCCATGGGCAGCATCCCGATTACAGAATAATTCCCTGCTACCACTACTGTCAGTATATTTTTATTTTGGGATCTATTATTAATATTCATCAATAAAATGAACATAGGCAGGTGGGCCATGGTGACTCAGCAGGTAGAGTTCTCACCTGCCATGCCGGAGACCTGGGTTCAATTCCTGGTGCCTGCCCATGCAAAAAAAAAAAAAAAAAAAAAGAACATGGGCAAGAAATGTTGTTTTGGATATATATATAGGAGCCAAGAACCCCTGTTGATGTTATTTTGTATAAATGAAAAGTAATTATGTGATTAAATGTGAATTCTAACACATATATGGTGATTTTTTTAAGCAATAGGCCTTTACATTGTTATCAACCATTTTATGGCCAAATTTAATAGTCCCATGTTTTGTCAAATAGTCTGTTACATGCATTAATTACAATGTAATCACCTATAGTCTCAGTGAACATTATGTTAAACAAAGAATGCCATATACTGGGTTCAAAAATAAATGTAAATATTTTAGTTTGTATTACACTCTGTATAATGAAGATGAGATTTTAAAAAAATTCAAGTTAGTTAACCTTAACCAGTAAAAGTCTAAAGGCAGGACTTGAGCTGTCTCTGTAATGAATGGCAACCTCACCAACTCTAAGATAGATTGAAATTAATTTTTTTCTGTCCTCCAGTTTATTTCCAGTCATTTTACAGAGTACCCCAATGTTCTTAAAACAAAATTCAATCAATTTTAATTTTCAAACTTTTCATGCAGTAATTTCATATGTAAGAGTATAGTGTTCTGAAATCAATAATATTAATTGATCAAATTGACAAACTTATCAAGCATCTGTTTTATTAAAGCCTCTGGACAAAGCTTCATAGGAGATACAATAAAATAACTTGTACTTTTCCTACGGTGAGTTTTTAATTTAACTAGGAAGACAGGTTACACAGTCTATAAAGTTTAATATCAATTTAAAACAAGTAATAATTTGATGTGACTAAACAAAGTGTCAGGTAAAGCACATGCTTAAAAGCGAAGTGAGTGATACAGACATGGTAGGCATTCAAAAGGGGAAAAACATATGAGGCAGATGTAATCAGAAGAAATGGGTGGGATTTGAGCTGTGAACTATTACTAATTTTACCAATTGTGAGCTAGAAATGGAAACGAATAGAAGCAAGTCATGTTTGGTGTTGGGACTGACAGAGCTGCGGCCTGGCTTCCATCCAATCACCCGCTCACTTTCACAGCATTGATTCAGATGTCTCTTTTCCAATTTGCAGAGTTTACTAAAGGCCATTTATCTAAATATAATGGCCAATTAGAGTGTTGACATCCTCTAATCTTGTTACTGCTGAACAGTAACAAGATGCAGATATTTACATAAAATTAACCATCTCAGTGTAAAAACACTATATTTATTCTAAAGCTAGATATTATCAGTAGAGTGATGTGTTTTTAAATGATTTTTCTTAACACATTTGTTGACTGTGATGAAAAAAATGTTGTCAAACTCAATCGAATTGATAAGGTAGTAAGAACTAATTTTAAAAAAGCCATAGCCTTGATTGCTGTTTTTCTAGCAAACGGAATCGTTTACAAAGCCCCAGGGATATAGCAATGCTTCCCAAGCGCGAATGTGCACAGGAATCACCTCAACATCCCATTCAAATGCAGAGTCTGAGTCTCTAGCTTTGAAGTGGGGCCTAAGAATCTGTGTTTCTAATAGACCCAGAGATACAGACACTGCTGGTCTATTCACTTTGATTAACAAACAGTTTCAGAGAGTATGTTTCTTAAATGGCAATATCCTGTTTACAGGAAATAACGACATTATTAGAATAACATTCTTTAGGGCTCTCCTCCTGCATTCTCACCAACTCTATATCCTTTGCCTTTAGCACGAAAGCAAGACATTATCAAAGTCACGGAACAACTGATTGAAGCCATCAACAATGGGGACTTTGAAGCCTATACGTGAGTAGAGACACAATTTTTTGCTTTAATGAATATGGCAAATGTATTTTCTTTATGAGTGCATTCTTCAGAGTACCTGAAATCATGTATTGCGGATTTGACATGTTAACAATATCTTTACCTAAGTTACTGGATGTTCCAGGGGAAAAATAAACTTATTTGAGATTTCAGAGAAAGAAAACATTTCTTCTGATCCAAAGATTGGAGAATCTTTGTAACTGTCCAGATGACTAATCACCAGCACTTTCTTATGATAGGAGGACATTCCAAGCAGAGCAATCTGTGTGAGCAAACGCACAAAACAAGAAAGTGCATAGAAGTGCAGTTTGGTTTAAGAAATGTTCTTCTTGCAGTTTTGCAGAGGTGCTGGGACAAAGAACAGGATACTGGGATGGGGGACTATATCAGACAACCGCCCTCTCCCTCTTCAAGCAGTGCAACTTAACTTTATCTCTTTTATGTATTTTATCCCTTGGGTAAAATTTCGTTTGAAGAAGAGACTCTCATGCTTAACTTAAAGTTTACAAACTGCTGGGTTATAGAGTACGTGAAATAAATTACTTTGCCCAAGTATAAATCAAGCATTCTAGTAAATAGGGCATGAAGGCTTATTGCAGAAAGGATGTGTGTCAATAAGTTAGCTAATTGAGGATAAAAATTGATCTAAGCCTTCCCCTTACATCATACAACAAAGTGATTTCCCCTTGAAACATTTAAGTACAAAACAAGAGACAGAATCTAATATCTGGTTGGAAAGATCTTTCTAAGTTTAAAAGCAGGGGAAATCATCACAAATTAGAAGATAAATGATCTAAATATATAAAACTTGTATACTTTAATAAAAATGCCAAGAGACAAACAAACTTGGGAAAATATTTGCAAAATATCTTTCAAAAGCTAATTTACATTAAGTTAATGCAATGGACAAGATTGCAAAGTAGAAAAACAGGTAAGGACATGAACTGACTACTCACAAAACAGAAAATATAAGTGACAAGTAAACCAGAAAAAGACTTTTACAACACTGGATGGCGTATAAATGGGGGCAAACTTTCTGGGTAGGAATAGGAATAGGGATCAGTTTGCTATCATGTTCCAAGATAGCTTTTATAATGGTTCACATCACTTTAATCCTATAATTCTACTTATGAGAATTTAACATGGACATGATTATGAACCTAAAACATGGACAAAAACTTATGAACAAAGATATTTATTGAAGCAATATTCAAAATAGAGAAGCATAGGACACAACTTATATGTCCAACATTATTATAATAGTTAAGTAATTGGTGGTGCCTTTAGTACAACGGATATTTATGAAGAGTTTGTAGTGATTTGAGAATATGCTTATGATATATTCACTGAAAATAAAACAGATTTAAAATCACGTATACATAATTATTTTAAATACATAAAAAAGCATTGGGTGGGCCACAGTGGCTCAGCGGCAAGAATGCTTGCCTGCCATGCCAGAGGACCCGGGTTCGATTCCCGGTGCCTGCCCATGTAAAAAAAAAAAAAAAAAAAAAGCATTAAAAATGAAATGTGCCAAATTCGAAAGAGCAAGAGAGAACGAAAGAAAGAAGTTGCATTTGAAAGGTGAAATTATGTGTGTGTGTTTTCCTAATCTTTCCAAATTTTTTGTAACCTGGTATTCTTTCATCATCAGTTAATATTTGATAGCCAAATATAAAATATGGACGAGAGTATCTAAATTTAAAAACTAAGCTAAATCCAGGAGCTGCTTCTTAAAAATTAAATGCGTGTGGAAAGAAAGAAATAGTAAGAAATGGGGTTTAGAAGAATAATCTTTCGGTTCAGAAGCAGCAGTTGCCTTTTAAAATTATTTAGAACACTGTGCAATAGGACTTGCAATCTCTTTTTTTTTAATTCTGATATAACCGTGTTAAACCCATATGGTTCTCCAAAGCCTAAGAATGCTGTTTGTTTTTTAAATATCCTTTTGCAGTGACATTCTCCTGGTATGGTACAATGTTTATTTTGTTATTGTTCTTACATCTTTGGTTCAGGTGGGGGTAGCAGCTGCAGCCAGGAAAACAGGGGGTATTTCCTATATTCTCAGGCAATCACATCATTTCACTAATTCCTTTGCCTATGGAGGCTTTTGATCTGGCTTGATTTTTGTACTTTTAGTCCCAGGGAAAATCCTTTGGGAGCTTTTGGCATGGTAGAATGTATTGGTGTGGCCCTGGCAGTATGTACCTGTTCAGAGCATACACTCACAGCCTGTAGGGGAAATGATGGGTAGACATGGGTATGGATATGGCATGGATATGGTATGGATATGGTATGGATATGGATATGGATATGAATATGGTATGGATATGGTATGGATATGGCATGGATATGGTATGGATATGGTATGGATATGGTATGGATATGGATATGGTATATATATGGTATGGATATGGATATGGATATGGTATGGATATGGATATGGTATGGATATGGATATAGATGATATAGATACAGATATAAGTAGATAGGCAGGACAGACTAACAGGGTTTCAAACA
Organism: Myrmecophaga tridactyla; assembly: GCA_004026745.1. Lineage (NCBI taxonomy): Eukaryota > Metazoa > Chordata > Mammalia > Pilosa > Myrmecophagidae > Myrmecophaga > Myrmecophaga tridactyla. The sequence goes on along the minus strand of PVIY010011387.1, from coordinate 47,884 downwards.
TATTGACTATTGTTGTATAAAAACATCCATCATGATACTGTGATTCTCATATGATCTTAGTGCAGTTAAGGTAATAAACTTTGGTTCACTGATTTTGACAATCAATTGTTATTATTTCTAGAGGAAATAATAGCACCTGGCAGAGTAAATTCCTGTTTCCATAGGAACACTGTTCTTCCCATGTTGCTCCTTAGAAAGAGATTATATATATTTGCCTTTGAGCTTAAAAATACCTGCCCACCAGGCAGTCTGAAGCAAAATTTTAAGCCTCACCCCTTTGCTTTTAGAGCTTTCTTTACCACAAAGAAAAACCACTGTGATTTTCTATTTTAAATATGAAAAAAAATTAGCTCTACATTCTTCCACACTTTGAAGAGCCCTAGTGAGTTAGCTTTTCAAACTTATATTTTTGTTGAAAGGGTAAGAAATTTTTGATTTCCAAATGAGGACTCCCCATATGAAATCAGATGCAGCCCCGTTTACTGTTTGACCTTTGGCACAGATAAATAAAAACTCCAAATCCCTCACTTTACCCTTTGAACTCCTACTAATTCTTCAAATCCAAATTTTAAACACCTCCTCTGAGAAGCCTACCTGCTCAGCATAGGCCAAAGGAAAGATTCCCTCCTCGGTGTTTCTGTGGGACGTTACACATAGCTCAGTAACCCAATGCTCAGTCATGTCGTATCACACAAGCAACCACTCATTCTTCCAGCCTACTCTGCATTTTCACAGTACTGTGCCTTTATACTTGCTGCCCTCTCCCTCCTCACCACTCTCCACATGCCTAGAACACTTCTACTCATTCCTAAAAGCCCAGCACAAATCTTCTTTTTCTCAAATCCTTCCTGTCCTCCGTGTATATGTAATCTGGTTTTCACGGACTTTCTTTTTACTACTATTCAGGCATTAATTGCTGTGCTACAATTGTTTGTTTCAAAGAATATCTCCTACACAGCAGAAGCTTAACAAAATGTTGTGTTGAATATATGAATTTCTCCAAAGAAAGCCCTGCGGATTTCACGGAATATTTACGATAGTGTGACCGTTTATTGGATTGTGTTGCTAGGGTTAAAAAAATAAACAACTTGATATCTGCAGTTGAACCTCTTAAGAATTTTATTTTAAAGGTTTGAACCTTAAACTCAAGTTCGATTGTCTGGTAGACATTGTCATGAAGTAGAGGATACGGTTCCTGCCTGACATCAGTCATAATATTAGATGTTTGAACTCATTGTAGAAGCTGTGATGCATCAAAACTTATTTCAAAAGTATTCCATTTCACACCCAAACACGGTTGTATGGTACTTAGAGAACGTTTCAAAGAAAATAGTAAGTCAAAAGTTAGAGCCAGAAAAACCTTGAGAACTTGCCTTGGAAATTAAAAAAGTAGAAGTTTTTAAAAGGAGACTCTTTTTACCTGCTTGAACTGGTTTTATTATCTTGCCCCTCTCTGAGGTCTCTGCAAAATGATTTTGTTAGAGACGTTCCTCAAACCACCTTGCCAAAGTGTGTTAGAAATTTTATATTTTAGCGTGTGTTTTAGAGACTTTTCTTTCATTTCCTGTTTCATAAATAAGAATGACTACAATGAAACAATAAAATTTATTAACATATTTATTCATTGGTTATTTCCCTTATTTTTCTTCCTCCAGAAAAATCTGTGACCCAGGCCTTACTGCTTTTGAACCTGAAGCATTGGGTAATTTAGTGGAAGGGATGGACTTTCATCGATTCTACTTTGAAAATGGTACATTTATTCTAACTTTGGTAACATGCCTTTTCCAGCTACTTTTTGAATTTCTCTGAAATTTGCAGATTCTTTGCCTCTTTTCTGCAATGAGATCCTTTACCTTAGTCCAGCATTTACACTATAAATTTTTTTTATTATTTGAAAAAAAATATGACAGACATAAAAATTTTTGTGCCATTTGGAAAATATCTTACTTTGTATAAAAGTAAGGTTGATTGAAAACATTCCTTATAAGTCCCAGTGAATTCTGTCTGTGACAAAATGTGTTACCAAAGAATGTGTTGAGTTTTTTTCCAAGTTGTCATGAAACTGTTCATAAATGAAAAATAAAAGAAACCACAGCATGTCATAATAGTCAACATAGATGAATGCTTTCAAGCATACTGGGTACTTATTTTCAAAGTAAAGTGTAAATGGAGATGAGCAATTAGACAAATATTTCAGTTCAAATAACAAGTCTTTCAGTTTTCTCAAAGAAAAGAGCCACATTTCATGACAGATGACAAAAGAAGCCTCTTCCTACAGAAATCCTCCAGGTCATCAAGGAAAATGTAAACTATAAATTCCTTTGGTACTTTTCCTTTGCCATACACCTGCTGGCATCGGGCATTTTGTTGCTTTCATACGTGATGCATAGCACGAATTCACTCTTTTTGCAGTGAGAGCTCAGTGAATCAAAGCAGAACTTCATTAATAATTGCAGTAATAAGACCCACTTTCAGTAAATATTAACATTGACAAGAATGTCTGCCTTGGCATGGAACTTTAAGTTAAGACATATTTAATAAATTACTTTTTCTTATATGCTCTGGGCATTTGCACACAAGCAAACAAAGGATTACATGATTAATTGACTTTAACAAAACTTCAGTAAATGTTCTTAAATTCTCTGTATCCCAGAACCCTGTATGACAGCATACCATAATGTTTCCTCCCACTAGCTCACAATTGATGCCATCTTATCTCTTGTAAAATAATTAATCTGCACATCAATATTCTTAACCTCTTTCTGCAGAATTCTATACATTATTACCTTCCATACATATTCTTCATTCTGGAATATTCTTTTTTATGAGACTACAGCACTGAGTAGGTATGAATAGAATTTTTTTCTGAGGATGGCAATTATGTTTAGATTATGGCCAAACAGTCCAAACTGTTCTACTGATGTAAAAGAGAATAATCATCAGTAACTAAGCTACACTAAATTGTCAAATCTCAGTTATTGGTCATTAGAACAGGTAGAGTCTGGAGCCTAGTGAGGAATACTCAGTGAAAGGGAAAGAGCTGCTAGATTGGAACCAGGCTATATGGCCAATACCAACTTTTGGAGTTTTACTGGATGGCCATAACGGACTATCATGAAATGAACTCTACTACATCAAGGAGTCACAGGATGAGACAGTGCTCTCCATGCTTGATATCAGGTATATTTCCCTTATCCCATGTCCTTCACCTACCAAAAAATGAAGACCACAGAATATTGTGGCAGCTACTCCAGCAGTTCTTTCATTGGGAAGGCAGGAACTGATACGTGCACCCGGGCCAATCTTCTCCACCTCTGTTCCTATCGTGGCTTCTGTTTCTAACCACTTCCCATTGTACAAAGTTACACCTCTCCAGCTAGTTCCTCCAGTCAAAGTTTCCAGAGTGACATACAAATTGTCTTCAAGTGGGATCAAATAAATTAAGGATTGTGTCCATTTTGCTCTTTCTGTTATCCTTTATACTTTGCAAAATCATTGGTACACAGTTAATGCAAATAATTAGTAGTAGTTGAATGAATGAATAAATGAATGAATGGCATTTCATTCATTGATCCCAATTGAAGTTATTGTGTCCTGAATTACTTTACATAGAAACTAAAAATTACTTTTCCTGTTGTTCTCTTTCAGCTTTGTCCAAAAGTAATAAACCAATCCACACCATTATCCTGAACCCCCATGTGCATCTGGTAGGAGATGATGCTGCCTGCATAGCATATATTAGGCTCACACAGTACATGGATGGCAGTGGAATGCCAAAAACAATGCAGTCAGAAGAGACCCGTGTCTGGCACCGCCGGGATGGAAAGTGGCAGAATGTTCATTTTCACCGCTCGGGGTCTCCAACAGTACCCATCAAGTAAATATTTCCAGGCTGTCATCTTCTTTGTTAATATATCCATGGCCAGCTCCTTCTACTTATCCCATTTTTAATAGCATGGCATATGTTATTTATGCTAATGGTCAATTATGTTGGTGAAAATAAATGCCTTGGTAGAAAAGAATCTATGAATCCTGAAAAGATCAATCACATCAGGCATTTGTGGGTTGAAACTTGGCATAGAGTAGAGTGCAATAGCTTTAGATAAGAAATAAAAGATAGCCTGTCAAGCTGATTTCTCTCAAGGCTAAATAGGAGGATTCATGTAATAAGGCAAAGTATTCATGATTTCGTTGTCACAATTAGCAGAGGAAGGGACATGAGAGGAAAGAATAGAGATGAGTTTCTAAGATGGCCATATAATATACAGGAGGTTTATTTCACAGATTTTCTAATCAGTTACAGATATTAGGAGAAATTTATTTTTTAAAAACCAGCATTTAGAAAGCAAATATTTCCATGTCTTTCTATGACACTCTATCTCAGATGTGTTTGTTTGTCTAGTCAGTAACTAGACAAATATTTATCGCAAATGTCCTATGTGATTAGCCTGTGCCAGATAGAGTGCAAGGTAAGTGATATTGCCCTCAAGGAACATATATTCTAGTATGGAAAGCAACTAATAGCTGATGCAAAAAACAAAACTATGTAATAAAGTGTATTATCGACTTCAGGGTATGGAATGAATGAAAAATGTATCGAACTGTTTATAACAGTTGAGAAGTATACTTTGTGGAGGAGGTAGAATATGATGGTCTTAAGTGATGAGTGGAATTTGGAGAGATAGAAAAAACAAAGAGGAGATAGCCCAAGCTCAAGGAGCATCATACCAAAAAGGATAATGTCAGAACTTTCTCTTAATATCCTAGAGGATTCTGGATAAAGTCGGCTGCCTGCAGTAGGAGTAAAGGGAAATCATGGGAAATAAAGTTCCATCAGTCCAGTGGGTTCTGGTACAAATTCAGTAGAAGTCCGGCCCATTGCTGATCTTATTCCACATTCTCTCACCAGGAGAGAATCTCTCTGTTAAGTTTTGGATGCATGGGATAGGGAATCAAGGTCATACAAACTGACTTTCAAGTCACTCCAGAGATCCATCATAATGTCTGAGTTTCGTTACGTACTATAATTGTTTTCAAAGTCTTCTTCTGTGAAATAAGCCTTAATAATTATATATCTGTTGGATTTGTAAAAAGAGGGTCAGCAAGAAGAAACAGCAGATATGTCAAAATCCATCCTAAAAACGATAGCTATGTAATTTAGAGAAAGAAATGCAAGGGAAATGCAGATAACGAAGACACACCCGATTTCATGTGTATGTGTATTTTTTATAACCCCAAAGGGGTACAACATAAATTGCTAGTTAACATAGAAGGGATTACATTCACAAAGTACTAGGGGTTAGATTTTTCTGTAATTCCCTCAAGTGTTTATGGGATAGAGCCTATTTAAGAAAACTTCCTTTTATGCCAGATGGCTTAAATGGGGTGTCTCTTAATAGGCCATCCTGTATTCCTAATGGGAAAGAAAACTTCTCAGGAAGCACCTCTTTGTGGCAAAACATCTAAGGGCTGAAAACCATTCTCATTTGGGTCTTGTAAGTAAAAAACCTGCTCCATGATACTTTGTGATTGGAGCTAATGAATGAAAAGCTGCATGGCTGTTTATCTTCACTTTGAGGATTTTTTTTTTTTTTTGCATTATATTCAATGAAAAACATATAAAGTCTTTGAAAATTCATAGCAGTTTTGCATGAGCTTTGGAGACTAATGTCCAGCCCCATTTTGTAGCATAATCCTTATTTTAAAGGCAATAAATATTGAGAAGAGCCTTCCTTCAATGTAAGGATTGTGCCACCTTAGAGTATCCTCGAGTCCTCACATCCAGAAGGATTTTATGTCTGGGTTATTTTCAGATAACTCTCAATTATCCAGGCCTAATTCACATCAAACTTTAGCATCCTTTGTTTTCTGTCTTTCAAAAGGTCGCAATTCCTGTTCCGTGGTTGACTAAAGTTAATATGTAAATTAATTTGCTGTGCCTGACTGAGTGTAATTGGTATTTGACCATGAAGACAGGTCACAGGAGGAAGTCAGGCTAAAATTTAAAACTCACAAAGTGGGTAATTCCAAAGGATAATTGAAAGTTGGCTGTAATTAAATTCATGCCTGTATTGTTGTTTTTAAAGATTTGTTTCTTAAACTTGGTTTACAGGAATTAAGATATGTGTGTGGTGTGGTGTGACTATTTTCCCCATTGAAAGCACTAAGCCTCATCAGATCTTTTAAGAAATACTACTCCCAGCTGTTGCTTTGTAGAAAAGGGACCACCAATTAAGAGTAATCTTGTTATATTCCATGCCATATTCTTTGTTAAATTGACTTCTAGGTTTGATTCCCAATGGAGTCTAAGAATAATGACAAAAGCTAAGGATAGACTTAAACTCTGAGTTTACATCAACCACATTCCTGTATTAATTCGGCTAGTAACCATGAATGCTTAAAATGTATATTTAAACTTAATAATGTGATTGAAGCCTGGGTTCCTGCCTCTTATTTTTAGCTTAGCTTTGTGTGAACAAATTGACAGATAATTAATACTAACTTTCTTTTTTAATATTGTGCTTCTTTCTCCTTTAATGATTGGAAGTAAAGATGTCTTATATTTACAATCTGTTATTCAGCTGAGTTATAAAATTGTAGCCTTCTCACATGTTTGGCAAAGTAATTTAATGATATTTTGTTAAAACCATATCATTTATTTCTTCCTCCCTGCTTTCTCCTTTCAGCTAAATATCAACAGTGCCACTTCTGCATTCTCTGTTCTCCAGGCACCTGGATGGTAATGCTGGGCTGCCCCCCTCCTCTTCATGCATGTTTCTAAGTGCATGAAGTTGTGACGGTCCTACATATAATGCATACGTGATGCACCATCTTGTCATATATTCCTTCCTACACATTGTTTACACTTCAACTACAGGAATGTTCCATGTAAACTAAAATTTCTGTTGGCAAATAATAGGGGGAGGTTAGACAAAAAAAAAAAAATCCACAATATTCAAGTACAATCTATTCATCAAGTTTCTCTATTTATGCCAAGATTTAACAGACTACAACATTATTGTTCTCTAAATGACAGTTTGTAAAAGAAATGTAAATTTTTTAGAACTCTTTGCCGGTCATCTGTTTTGGCTTGTTTGTTTGTTTTTTTAAAAAACAGCAAAAAAAAATACCATCAGTTTCCTGGTATTATCGTAGTTGAAATGGATGATTCTTCCGCAAAAGCTTTGTTGCTGTTTAACTATTAAAGTGAATTGGTACATGGACGAAATCACCAAGAATGTGGAAGCAAGAATAACTTAGTTTGGCATCAGCTGATGCCGTTTAGTTTTTGATCAAATTGTGTAAACTGGAAACATTCACATTACTTACTAGTTTGGTCACTTTGGGATAAACTCACACTGTTCTGCTGAATTCACTGAATTGTATGTTTTGAATGTTTTGTTAGTTTCTCAAATCGATGCTCTGTTCTGTATTGTTTTTTTTATTTCATACTCTTTTGTTGTTCATTTCATCCCATTTCTTTCATTCATTTGCTTCCTTTTTAATTTTTCTTGTCTCTTCTTTTTTTGGTGGCTGTACTTTTACTTATTTTTCTTTGCTTTTTAGGCTAGTAGTATATAAGAAAAGACTAGAAGTGAAATTTGCATATCAAAGCTAAAATAAAAATGTAGGTCTTTTGGAGGTAGCTAAACTAGCACTTTTGATCATTTTCAGGGCTCATAAAAATGTTGTCAAGGAGATTTTAAAGGTTTTTTAATTCTGCATAGACTCTAGTTTGGATTTAAGTTACCTAACCATGCTGGAAGTATGTAGCTCATTTAAAACTTATGATAAAAGTAAGTTCCTACTCTAATTGCAATATGTCTCACTGTCTGGGGCAGTTGCCCAGAGAATACCAAATTTTAATAGCAGAACAGGGTTTTGTGCAAATGCATTTATTTCTTCATTGTGAAATACTTGGGCTCCTCCTACACCATTTCCAGCTAGATGCTGAGGTTAGAGAGGCCTGTGATTGTTTTTCATTCTCATAGGTGTTTTGAACTTGTTCTCTGTAACCTGCGCACTTTTTGCTTCTCTCTTCTATCAGATTAACATTATCTTCCTGCAAGGAGTTAGGATTTGCCAGTTTAAAGAAAAAAGAATTGTCCCAGGTTTGCTTTGTGCTTTTCATTTCTCCCGTGTTTATTCAATCTCTGTGAAGCATTTTTCTCTTCTCTGAAATACTTTATAGTGCATGGGATCTTCATCAATGTTATTTTAACGATAGCAGTTCACAACCTTCAGAAGCCTACTTTTAAAGCAGAAGCAAAAAATAGAAACAAAACAATAAAAAACAACCCTCCCTCTTTTCTCTCATTTCAGCTTTCTGCGTTGATTACTAATCACCTTAGATATTGTTGCTAGTGGATATATGGTAGATGGATTGAAGCTTTTCTGATAATTATTACACAATTTTAAACAATATATATTTAAAATAAATATATATATACAGTAAATGTTTTGAGCCATGTTAACCTGCCAATGAGATCTGTGAAAAAGTAATGGCCTCATTTTTCCTTTTTAGTTTCTTTCACCTTTTTGTGAAACAGCTATACGTGGCATACATGTATTTAAAAAATAAATAGTATAGAGTGGTTTTTTTTTACACTTTTAACTTAGCATGTGGTGTTGAAGTATTACTGTAGATCAAGTTTGTCTTCCACACTAAAATGTGAGGAAATTGTGATTTCTTTCCACCACAATCAAATTACACATTTATTATCTTCTATTGTTTTGAAACACTGCAGTTTACCATGGGACACTGTATATATTTCTTGCCATAATGGTAAATGACTGATTGACATATTTAAGAGTTAATAAATTTGTGATTTCTGCTGACAATGTGTCCATTTTTATTTCTTAAGAAGAGGTGCTGTATTTATTGCATGCATGGTACTGTCCACTGCCTAGAGTAGTGTGTTTTAATGTGGTCTTAATATTATGGTCTTAATATGATAAATTGTTAATTTAGTATTTAACAATTTATCTTTGGCATAAAGATGAAGATGTTGAACTGTTCTTTCTTTTTAAGAATAAACTTGGTGATAATAGCAAGTTAACATTCTATATGCACAAAGCCTCAGTCTCTCCTGGGAAGATGTGGCTTAGAATATAGCAATTTGAAACAGTTATGAGGTCCCAAATAGGTGCCTTCCCAACCATCCTTCATTCGGCGACTAAGATGTTCCATTATTAACCCAAATATGACCATATAACATTCCAGCATTATTATCTCCAGTATATAGGCAAGCACCTCATCTGCTGCTCTTTTCCAATTTGAACTTGATTGTACAGAAGTGCTCAGCTGCGTCTGATTTGTTAAATGCACCATACTTTCTCATATATCTGTTAATGTTGTTCGTGTTTCTTACATAAAATATTCTTCCCCTACTTCTTCAACCTAATTCTTACACGTTCCTTAAGATTCAGTGTAGAGTCTCACCTCTCCAGCAAACCTTCCTCAGCCATACTCTAACTTACTCTCCTGCTTTAGTACCTACGTTGTAGTTTGCATTTACCTCGCTTGCCAACTCCAAGTGTTTTGAAAATGTCCTTATGTGTGCCTCCACGACTGAACTATAATATCTCCACGGGCAAGAACAGCGTACTCATCTTTGTAGCCCTAAATCCAGACTGGGGCCAGGAAGAAAGAAGTCGTTGAACTGAGACTAAACCATAAATGAGAACACGTGGTGTAATCAGATGGTGCTGGGTTTAATGTTTGGCTCTGTGATACAATGGCTTTGAAGTTCTGAGCAAGTTGCCTCTTCCCTCTGAACCTCAGTTTCCATGTTTGTAAAATGAGAATAAATATACCCATTTAATAAGGATATTGTGAGGATTAGAGAAAAATGCTATAGCATATCTAGAAAAATGTTTGGTAGATATTACTAAATGGTAACGGCTATAGCTTTTATGATTACCGATATTACCACTCTTATTGTTATACCTTACTCAGGTGAGTGTATAACTCTTGTTTTGCTGCTCTCCATATTTAGATTTACTGATATCACTGAGGATATACTCATGCAGATGTCTTGGCAGGAAGATGAGACATACTAAGTTTGCCCAGCCAAAAATAGGGAAATGAAATAGAATAACGAGTACATTCTAGAACATTTTTCAAGGAATATTTATCTTAAGCAACTGAAAGTTTGCATCTCTATAAATAAAAAGAATTATACATAGCAAATGGTAAATATAGAAGGCCACACCTTTGATTTCTTTAAATAAAATCCTACTGAGTTCTAAGAACATTTCACTATTTTCATGGTCTCCTTTGTCAGGTTTTAAAAAGTGAGAAAGTCTAAAAATATTATCATGAAGATCAGCGTTCTAGCTGCTAAAACAAGTACCATTCTATGGGTTGGTATAACAGGAATTTCAGAGGCTTGCTTCCTCCCTGTCTGGCTGGCCAGCAGTCTTTGGGGCTCCTTGGCTTTTGCATCACATGGCAATGCCTTCTTTCTCTTTTGGCTGCTCCCCATGGCTTCTCTCTCTGTCTGCCCGTCACTCTGCTTATAAAGGATTTTAGTCATCTGGATTAAAGCACAACTTGATTCAGTTAGGCTACATCTTAGCATCTTGCAGAGACCTTCTATAAAGCGAGTCCTTACCCACCAGGATGTGGACCAAGACCGAGAACCTGTCCCAACTGGGGTCCACAATTAATGCACAGTCGGACTAGATCATGTGTCCACAACTGGCAGTTAGAAATGCCTTGGCCTGGGAGAGCAACATAAAGTATTTACACTCCTCCTGCTTTTCAATCAAACCAAACCAATTCTCAAAAGTAGGCTGAAATGCTCTCCTATAGACTTTAATAGGAAAAACTGATAACATGTCTGCATTTTAAAGACTTTTAGTGTTTTACTATCAAATCTGGTTTGTCCAGAAAAAAAGTGTTTTAAGCTTTTTATTTTTAAAGACTCGGCCAGCATTTTGTTTTAATCTTTTCTTTTTTTTTTTTTTTTGCATGGGCAGGCACCAGAAATTGAACCCAGGAGTCCGGCATGGCAGGCCGTCACCCGCCAACATTTTAAAATTGGGTATTTCATATAAAAGTCATGTGTTCTGTTCCTGGAGCCTGCCCATGACAAAAAAAAAAAAAAAAGTCATGCGTTCTGACTTAATTTTAAAAGTCATGAGATCCCGTCGCGCTAGCCCTGTGTTCACTATGGCAGCAATCAGAAAAGCCAACACCCCTTTAAGAGGGGAGCGGGTACCCTGTCATTCCCCAGCCCCCATCCACAAATGTTTGCCCCTTGAGTCTGTTGCCTGGCTCTTACTGTGGATACTGGAGGTTTTGAGCCATTTCTTCAAGTCCAGGAACCCCACTATTGGATCTTCAGACTTCCTGGGACAGGTGTGGGCATTTCGGTTTGCAATGGAAGGGTTCCTGCCTCCCTAAAACCATACGTAGGCAGCTGTCTTCCTGTTAGGCCTTTGGAGCTATAATTTCCAGGATTATTTTGACTGCTTTTGACAAGAAATTTGACGTCCTCCAAAATAAATGCAAAATGTTTCTGAGGTACACTTTGATTTTTTTTAAAAAAGATGTTACTATTTTAATGTAAAATGATTTTATTTTGCCCCGTTTGCTAGCCCTTCTGTTCAATTCAAAAGGTATGGTAATATTCGCTCAACATAAGAAATGATACTCATGTGGAAAACTAAAACTTGGAATAAAAAAATTATTGTTTAAGCACATCTGGTTTTAAAAAAACAATGGTCATTTTCAGGAAAACAATTATAATGAAGTCTTGAATGGCCATGACCTGTCTAATCATTTTTATGGATAGATTTATATAGACAGTGCCAGAACAAATTGGGAACTTTTTATACAAATCCTACCCACTTTCTATCTATGATAAGATGTTGAGAAACTGCTTTTGGTGAGCGTACAATATGTACTATATATATATATACAATATATGCATATACAACATATATAGGTCTTCACAGAGCTAGCTCAGATGAGCTCCTTTGCTCCTTCCTTCCTTCTTACTCAGAAACCCAAAACCATGGTCACATGTCTGCCTGGGCCCTGCTGTACATCTGCAGCTCCGTGTAGCTGGAGAAAAGCACACAGTTGTGCTGACAGATTTCACTGCACATTCACGGCCTCCTGTGGACCTTAAGGCTGCCCAAAAATCTTATTTCCCTATTCCATTCTCTTTTCCATTCTCCTACCAATGATTTCATGCTTTCTTTACTTTCCTCTACCTCCAACATCTTCTGCCATCCTCGCTCAGCTGAGGACATTGCTTTCTGCTTTGCTGCATCTCGACACACCTTGTCTTTTCACCCATTACAATGGATAAATAAGTCATGCATCTGGAAAAAGCCTCACCTCTATCTGTGCACCAGGTCCCATCCCCTCACACCTATTCAAGGGTGTTCTAGCAATTCTCCCCTCCTCAGGATAGTGGAGGGGAGAATTTTTCTCCTCCATTCTGCAATTTTTCTCCTCCATTCTCTCTTAAACCCACTCCAATTGGCCTTAGCACTCCACAATATGGTTTTTCTCAAACTCACCAGTGACCACCATGTTGTCAAATCCAAGGATCACTTTTCAGTCTGTTTACCTGGTCTCTCAGCAGCATTTGACACTGTTATTCACCATCTCAATCTTGAAACACATTCTCCTCTTGTCTTTCAGATGATATGTTTGTCTGATATTCCTCCTGTCTTTCCAGATGCCCCTTCCCAATCTCTAAATGGTCCTTTTCATCACCTGATATAAATTTTGTAACCCTTTTTTCTTTTTCTATCTTCACACACTCCTTGAATAATTGCCTCCACTACCAATGGCTTTAAATTGCAACAGTGCCTCAAACATACATCTCCAGCCTACATGTCTCCCTAAATTCCAGACATATATATCCAGTTGCCTACTTGAAATTGTAGGTCTAACAGGCATCTTAAATTAACACACCCACAAAAAAAATCTGCTCCTGGTACAGTTTTTGAGACCTTACATGTCTCAAGAATTGACGACCTAATTGTTTCATCGATGACACCAGAAATCTTGGTGCCATCCTTAACTTCTTTCCTTCTATTAAAATCCTGTCAGCTTTACCTTCAAAATATAACCAGAAGTTGACCATGTCTTTTAATGCCCTTTGCCAGCTCCCTGGACCAAACCACCATCATTTTGTCTGGGTTATTAGAATATCCTCCTGACTGGTCTTTAAGCCTGTGCTCTTGTCTCTTTTCTCTCTATTGTCACGTCAGCAGCCAGAAAATGAGTTTGTTAAAATCAAAGTCAGATAAGGTCATTTTGTTGCCGAAACCAGGGACAAGGCTACAAGCCCCCAGGAACGTTACACAGAAGCAGAACAAACCAGGGCTGATGCTCCGAAGTTTCAGGAAGTAGGTTTTATTCATCCATGGCCCTAGGGCTCAGCCGAGTAGCCCTGGAAAGTCTGAGCCCCAAACAAAAGGTTAAAGTCAGTTTTTATAGACAAGATGACAGGTTGAGGGTAGGTAAATGATTAGCTGGTTTAAATCAGGAAGGGCACAACTGGGGTTACAGAAGCAGATGAGCGGTTAGGGGAGGGGTTTCTTCACAGGAATTTGGCTTATCTTGTCTACGTGCAGTTTCACCCATTCTTGGGGCAAGCATCCTGTTAATGTGCAGTTCTACTGCTCAGAGGAATTTGGGGAATTTTTAAAGAGGAGGTAGTTTAAATGTGCAAGGAGGGCAGGGGGACCCACCTGCTGCAAGGGGCCTGCTTGCTACAATTTCTGCTCAAAGCCATTTAGTACTTTCACTCAAAGTAAAAGCCAAAGCCTTTACTGTGACCTACAGGGCCCTACCTGATATGGCTCCCCATTACCATTCATACCTCACTCTCCCTTGAACATGCCAGGCATGCTTCTGTCTCAGGACCTTTGCACTTACTGTTCACTGTATCTGAAATGTTCTTCCTCTGAAATCAAAGTGGCTGGCTCCTTCACTTTTATAGCTCTCTTCAGAATAAAGTGATCTTCTGGGTAAACCTTTCACTGACCATCTCATCCAAGATTTTCAAGCTCCCTCATCATCTGGGTGCTTCATCTCTTCCTTGATTTTTCCTCCTTAGTACTCACTATTTAATATTGCTTTTCTCATTTTATTTATCATATTTATTGATTGGCTCCTCCAGCAAAAATGTACACATCGTGAATGCAAAGATATTTTCTGTTCTAATATCTGTTGTATTCCCCGTTCCTAGACCAGTCCCTGGCATACAGCAAGTACTTGATAAATATTTGTTGATTGGAAGAATTTCTTTCCTCTTTTACAAATTGGAAACGTTGAGGCTTTTAGCAAGTATGTGAGTTGGGTCAGAGCAATTACAGAGGTTATAAATTGCTTTCATCATAATTACTTTAACAAAAGAAAACCCTATTCTGGCTGAAGATCACACTTGCAGGGTAATGCATAAAGGACTTTTTTAGTCTACAAGAAGCAAGAAAAAAATTCCAAATATCTTTACGAAGGAAAACACATTATTTCACAGAACAAGAGATAGATGAGTAAGTTCCAGGGCTATTTATTTTAGTGACTCAACAATATAAAAAAAGACTCAGGTTCTTTCCATTTTTCAGCTTTCCCCTTCCAAGGGTGTTAGATTTATCCTCTAGATAAACATGGTCCCAAAACTCTTTTCTTCTTTTACTTTTTTCTTTTCTGTTTTTTTTTTTTAAGAATAAGCAGGTAGAAAGTTTATTGAACACACATGTGAGAAGACATGTAGGCACTTTGGCAAGAAAGGAAAAATGAAAGGCAAGAGGCCTTGGTTCTAAAATGTGACTTGATGCTGGTGTCACATCCAGATAACATCCAACAGAAGAAGAGCTGTTTCTCTGTTTCCTCTCTCTCTTTTCACCTAACTCCCACCTTCCCCAACATACACACACACGCACACATACCCAGTGACTCATCATGAATCACTGGCCAAACTGGAGCACATGGCTGTCACGGAAATTGTACCAAGAAGAGGATGGGATCACCACGTTTGGTTTAAACCAATGAAGACCTAACCCTAAGCTAGGGGCGGGTCACTTCCTGAGAATGTGGCTGTTTAGGGACAGTCGATGCCTGGATAGGAACCATAGTGTACGGACATGTCTCATTATTGCACTTCACTTTGTGCTTCACAGACATTGCTTGTTTAACAAATTGAATGTGGCAACCGTGCGTTGGACAAGTCTATCGGCACCATTTTTCCAACAGTGTGGACTCACCTCATGTCTCTGTGTTACATTTTAATTGAGGTATATATACTGTCTTTTAAGACATGATGTTAGTGCACACTTATAGACTATGATATAGTTTAAACATGCCTTTCATATGCACGGGAAACCCAAAAATCCATGTGACTCACTCTATTGTGATATTTGCTTTATTGTGGTGGTCTGAAATTGAATCCACAATACCTCTCAGGTGTGCCTGCGTTGATTTTGTTTCAAGAAAGAATCTGTATGTGGCTGTTGGGCAGGGAACCAACATTGATATAATAGATATATAAGGAACGTCAGGGAAATCATTGTTTTTATGGTTCCCTTTAAGATTGCTACACTATGCATGTGACTGGAGTTGTGACAAAATAAAATCTGAAGAAATAAATTTTCTCTAAACTCGAAATCCCATCCATTGATGCATCCTCTTTTACTGTGTCTTCCTGAGGTACCCAGTCAGTGCTGGAAAATTCTTTCATCACCTAACTCTTTGGGACTAGGAAAGCTTAGACATTTCAATCAGCTTGAAGTTCTTTTAGGAACTCCCAAGTAGGGCTGGTTAAGCCAGAATCATTTCCTTCCCCCTCCACATTACCTCTTTGCCATGCCCTGACTTCAGCAAAAAATGTTGAAGACAAAATAATGACCACGTGATAACGGAAACCACATTTAGTGATCAATTCAGTTTAGTTCCCCTTTTCTTTATTATTCGTTTAAATACAGTAGGGAAATAGAAAAAAATTAGTAACCAAGTACATCAGCTATCTTATTCAGTCTACCCACTTGACTCTGCCCAGCAACACGAATAAAATAACAAGCAGTTCATCTACAGAACCTGCTCCCACCAGGATCTAAAGCAACAATCTGCTTCTGTGTGGGAAGAGTATTTAGCTAAGACCTGATCTGTGATCTGGTCGTGTTGTGTGTACAATGCTCCTTTTGTCAGTATTCATGTTGCAGATATAGGTGACTCAGAGACATCTTCCACTGAAGCTGGGATTGGTTAATCGCTGGAAAATCATGGTTTTTATTGTTCCCTTTAAGACCGCTAGTCTATGCATGTGACTGGAGTTGTGAGAAAATAAAATCTGAGGAAATGAATTATTTTCTCCAAACTCTAAATCCCACCCATTGCTGCATCCTCTCTTACTGGGTCTTCCTGATGTGCCCAGCCTTAGAAAAGCCTTAATTCTCAGAATTTACATTTCTCTAATATTTGCTCTTTTAATCTTGTCATGAGCACCTTTTCACTTCCCAGAAAAAGAACCAGATTCTCTATTGTTCACACTAATGAGCAAGGAATGCTCTTGGGCACAGGGCTAAGAGGACTGAATTTTTTTTTTTTTTGGCATGAGCAGACTCCAGGAAAAGGATTGATTTTAAACTGACAGTCTCACATTCTTTCAGTACATAAGAAAATTAGCAAGTCCATCTTGACGGCACTCTACTAAGAGGTGAAAGAGTCATTATGCATACATGCAAATATACATGCATATGTAGAGATATGGAAAACGAAAGTGAGGGATTTTTGGATGGTGAGCAGGCATTTATTTGGTTGGCAAGTCGAAGATAATGAGTGGGAAAGACAAAATAAAACATTTCCTTGCAGGAAGAAAACATTGACCAAGTGCCAACGATAGGATAGGCTCTGTGATAAGAATTTTTCCAGAAGAAGCAAGCCCCTTCCCAGGAGATTTCCCTTGTGGATTTATACCTCGTTCCTAATCAGATTCCACTGCTTTCTGATTAATGCTTACACCACCAATCTCCTTAAAATCTACCCAACTAAATATGCCCTGCTTTGGGGAGAAGTTACACTTACCCATGGAGAGTAATGGATCGCTGCCTGATCCATTACTTATTCCCTAAGAGCTGTTCTCAGAATTTCAGGTATTGACACTGGAGAAGCATCCTGGCCTTTGGTCAGTTGATTTCTATGCTGACTGATGTTATGATGCAGCTCAACAAGTAGTTTAATTTCCTGACTGATAAAATATATATATTTTATCACACAATGGGTTGGCTTAAACGACAGGAATTTATTGGCTCAAGATTTCAGAGGCTAGCTAGTTTGCTTTCTCCCAGGTTAGGTATCTTCTGACTGCCTGGCAATCCTGGGGTTCCCTGGCTATTCCGTCACAAGGTAATACACAATGGTGGTGTCTTCTTTCTCTCCCAAGTTCAATGCCTTCCAGCTTCTGGTAGCTCCGAGTGGCTTCACTTTGTGTCTGATTTCCATTTCTTACAAGGACTTCAGCCATATTGGGTGAAGACCCACCCTCATTCCATTTAAGGGCATGCCATAATAACATCTTCAAAGGTCCTATTTACCAATGGTTTCACATCCAGAGGACCAGGGGCTGGGAACTGAGCGTGGGGGGGGGGCATGATTCAAGCCCCAGCAACAGGAACAATGGAATGAGGAAGAGGGAGTTTGGAGGCTCCAGGTCTCAGGAACATGAAGCCTCAAGTTTATTTATCAACTGTGTTAATACCCTTATCATGTTCCTCATTCACAACTGTTATTTTTAATACATATCTGTTAAATATGTCTTAAAATATTTGAAGAGACAAAAAAAAAAAGCAGGAACAGAAGCCTCCCACGAACAAATAATAGTTCTTCCAGGACATAGAAAGAAAATACTTTGCCAGCTGTCCTGTAATTATGAATGTACATTCTCACTTTTAGCATATTTCATTTCTTTCATACTTCCTCTTCACCCTTACCAGAAAAATTATGGAACGTTATTAAAATTAATGATTATTTCACAAAAGAGGCTTTGAAATGCTTAGGATCTTCTGGTCTAATCATTCCTCCTCTTATCGTACCTTCATGTGGGGAAAAGAATGCTCTGTCTCCACAATTAACAGCTCTAACAAAAAACAAGATCATACTGTACATTCTCTCATGTAACTTGCTTTTTAAAAACTTTTATTAGCTTATAATAAATTTAATTGAAAAATTAGGCCTCTACAATGTTACTTTTAATGGCCACATAAAATCGATTTGTCCAAACTATGCACTATTTAATCAATCCCCTAATGTTGTTTCTTATTTTTAGGCTACCAGCAATAACCAGTGAACATCAATGTAGCTAATTTTTTTGTACACACTCTTGATTTCCTTTGGAAAATTCTCAGAGGAGAAAATACTGAGTCATCCATTCAATTTTAATCTCATAAAAAAACATTTATGATTTATAGGGCAGAAATAATCAGAGATTAAATTAGATACTCAACTTCACTCAGGGGCATAATTGCATCCTAAATCCAGGTTTCTTGCATTCATGTCCAGCATTCTTTCTATTGTCAATCATATGCAGCTCCTTTAAGCCACCATGCTTGACTCTAACAACAAGTACCAGGTACCCTACGGGAGGAAAATTCCACAACACTGTTGTTATTCACAGCTTTAGTTTTGAAATGCTGCTCTAGACTTGTTCTTTTCACTTGATGGCATCCTTCTCCAAAATCGTCCTATACATGGACCTTGCAACCCAGCCTCCTGTTTTTGTGTTTTGTTGTTTCTCCACTTCAACTTGCCCTTTACAATTAACATGCTCATTTTCCTACATAGCATTAGGTTGCACTAAATTCTTATATGGGTTGGATAGTTCCCTAGACAAGCCTTCAGTCTTGAAGGGGAAGCAAGGAATGTTATGGAAATCCAGATAGAATTACTTGGTCAGGATTATCCATTTAAGAGCTATACACTAGGGAAAATGATGATGAGAGCTCAAAGGCATCCATGAACATTTTGTTATTTTTCTTACTCACCTTCACTGCCATCCTCTCCTGGTGAGGAGGGTCCCTGTGAAATCATGGTCTATATCTATTCTTCTTCACTGTTCCACCTTGTCTCCCTGGACCCTGGTTGTCAGCAGCCTCCTTCAGTTCTCCTTGCATGGGAGGGTTGGAGCACTGTGGTAGAGCAGATGCCCATTGGACCTCTCCATATAGTAAGGTGGGATTGCCTCCACAATGGTCTGCTACATACTACCTGCACTAGAACTCCACCAGGGCCTTTGACGTTTCCTGCCTCTGCCCCTTTCCCCTTCAACAATGTCAATCTCTGCAGTCTCCTCCCACACTACAAAGGTGCTTCCTGGAGTTATTCTTTATGGCTGTCTGGTGAACAAACACAGCTTCCTTCGTGTCAGTCTTCTTGGTAAACCATATATGTTTCTTATATTAAACTGTTTTATTCTTCCCCAAACCTTTGAGATGATGGTCTTTTCCCCACAGCAGGTGCCCAGGACACCATTCCCTGGCCACTGCAGGTGGTGTGGAGCTTGCTATTGGCAGCACTGAGCGCTGAGCATGGGGTGGCAGCACTGAGCATGGGGTGGCAGCAGGCAGCGGCTGGGTCTCGGCCTGGCTGCTCTCAGTGGCAGAGACAGTGACTCCCGGGTATGACAGTAACTAGGCCAGCAGCAGCAGTAGGATTTGCACTGGTTTGAAAGTGATGAGTGCCCCAGAAAAACCATATCCTTTAACCATGATTCAATACTGTAGGGTGGAAACCTTTGGCTAGATTAATTCCATGGAGACTGACCCACTCAATTGTGGGCCTTTTGATTGGATGGTGATGTGACTCCACCCATTCAGGGTGGGTCTTGATTAGTTTACTGGAGTCCTTTGGAAGGGGAGACGTTTTGGAGACCACACAGTTACTTCAGAGCTGAAAGAGGCAGAGATGTTTGGAGATGCAGAAAAAAATGTCCTTGGGGAAGCTGTTTGAAACCAGAAGCCAAAGGACCAGCAGAAACCAGCAACATGCTTTCCCAGCTGACAGAGGTTTTCCTGATCCATTGGCCTTCCTTGAGTCGAGTTATCTTTTCCCTGGATGCCTTAGTTTGGACATTTCTATGGCCTTAGAACAGTAAACCTGTAACTTCATAAATTCCCTTTATAAAAGCCAACCCATTTTGGGATATATTTCATTCCCTTTAGCATTTAGCAAACTAATACAGGGCTGCTCAGGGCTCTCTGGAGATCCACTCTCCACTCCCACTGGTCGAATTCCACTGAAAAATTTTAATCAAAGGAATGATTAGGTTAATTCTGTATTTTAGAAAGATTTCTCTAGGAGCATTGCAGAAAATATGTTGGAGGGGGTCAAGATTAGAGGCATGGATTATGAGGTAAGCAGAATAAGGGACCCCAAGTTGTCCATATCTTAATCCCTGGAAACTTTTACTTTAAGGGGCAAAAGAGACTTTGCAGAAGTGACTAAGTTAAGGATTTGGGAGCTGAGAGAAAAGGCAAAACCTCTCTGGCCAAGGTTAAATTCCTTATCACCCAGAAACTAATACAGGTTTCAACTAGGAATGTATTGCAGTAGTCTAGGCAAATGATAGAGATGCCTGAGCAGATGATAACAGGGCACATGCAGAAGAGAAGATTCATTCACTGGGTATTTTTAAGGGTTGTGACCATAAAAAATTAGTGGCATGATATCTGGATCAAAAGGCAAGTTGCTCTAGAAGAAGAAAGGTGGCAGATGACTAATTCACCACTTTCTATCATACTTCCTTTCAAACCACAATGATGTTACTAAAAAATTACTGCCCAGCAGGGGACTACATTTTTCAGTCCACTTGTGTATAGAGCCACCCATGTGATGAGTTCTTATCAATGGAAGAAGCACTCTGTGTCACTTCAAAGATTTGCAAAGATTTTGAAAAACAGGTATATATACTATATTCCCTCTTTCCCCATTGGCTGAATGTAGAGGATTCCAAAGCACTTGGGAACAGGCTATGGGAGGATTAGTAGGACAGAGTCACAACCTGAGGGAAGGTCCCCGAATCTCCACGTGGAACACCACCTGCTGACCAGCAATGCCCACAAAGAGGGTTTGATGAGAAACGAATGAGCTTCTATTTTTTTAATGCACTGATTTGGTTATGAATATATTTTCATACTAAAAATTGGTACTGCAATAAAGGTGCTATGCTAAAAGAATCCTAAAATATATGGTATGACATGTAGATAGCAGAAGTACCTGCCAAACTTGTGGCTATAGATTAGAAGGTTGGGAGCGTGTGTTAGGTGTTAGGTATTACTGGCAGTGTTTAGCAAATTATTAGAAGAAAGATGAGCTTTCTTTCTTTTTTTGCAACTGGTGAAAATTGACCAGTTTGCAAGTAAAAATGAAAGAAAATAGGGTAAAAAATCCAGATATTTAAAGTTTCTCACAATTGGAGAATCCAAATATTCTAGAATTCAAACATGAGATGATACAACTGACAGGTTTTATACAACAAAGGCCCATTACTTTTCTCAGTTAGAGTGACTCAATCTTGAGGCAAAGATCTGATTAAGGGTGTTTCCTGCCCACCCAAGCCCGTTGCTTCAAAGAGCTTTAAGTTAGTCACTCTGAAGTTAAGAGAAAGGCATGGGGTAAGAAGGCAAAGGAATAAAGCATGCCTAAGAGCAATTTTTGGGACAAAATTCCAGTTGTAAGTCCTGGCATATGGAATTGTCTGCTAGAAGCATTTGAACAGGGGCCTACTAAGTTACTGAGGGAGGTGTGTTGCAAAATAATTCACAATCCTGAATGAAAATGCTGTTGAATATTTAAGCCTTACTCTCAAATTCACAGAAGAATGTGAGTTCCTAATAGAACCACATGACATTCAGCAAAACTCACTCTTCCACTCCAGCTGTGGCCATTGAGGATAATTGGCAAATAAGAACCTCTTTGGCATAGAGCCAGAGGCCATAAGGAACAATATCTGGTGAAATTTCTACCAGAAAACTGATTCAGAATTTAATTAAGGAACTCCGCCCTTCCCTGCTACCAGGACAGAGACCTCAGAATGCTACAAGTTCAGTGTGATTTCAACATGGCTGGGGAACAGTGACTGCCATGTGATTCCTATTCCCCCCATTATCTGTTGAATTCCCCCAAATGTCAGCTGATAATCTGTTAATAAATCTAAACTAAATTTTCTAGTATATACTGAAATAAGAGAAAATACTACTTTGATGGAATCTTAGCAGTGTCTCAAAAAGCGGAAGTCAGAAGTGGGATATTTATAGGGTTTTCAAGTCTGGGATCAACTGAGTTAAAGCAAGTCATTCAAAGTAGGGAACTGTTTGAGACTGGGCAAAGTTTGTGATATAATATTTTAGTATTGGTGGACACAAGTGAAACAAAGGTCTTGACACAAAGTTTGATGAGTAAGCTGCTGCTGAAAAGTTAGCTATTTACTGACATGAGCAGACTACCATCTCAGAAAAAAAAAAGATAATTGAGAATTTTTTTAAACAAACAGCAAAGTTTTTTCTTGATTTATAGCCAGATTTTTCCTGGAACAAACAACAAATTTGTGGACCACAATCTTTATGTCATGTTGGCTCCTGAGGTCTTAATTCTTACATTCTGGCTATCCTCTCCCTGCTCTACCATGGAATGGGTGTCAAGGGAGTGTCTTTTAATTAGGATGTTACTGTTTTAGCTTGTAAAAGCTACCAGAATGCAATATACCAGAAACAGAATGGCTTTTTTAAAAGGGAGATTTATTAAGTTGGAAGTTTACAGTTCTAGGGCTGTGAAAATGTGCAAAATAAGGCAAGTCTATAAAATTGTCCAAATTAAGACATCCAGAGAAAAACACTTGGTTCAAGGAGGCTGATGGTGGTTGGGGTTTCTTTCTCAGCTGGAAGGGCACATGCTGATGTCCGCTAGCTTTCTCTCCAGGTTTCTTCAATGGCTTCCTGGGGGATGTTCTTTTCCTTCATCTCCAAAGGGCTCTGGTTGTGTAAGCTGTTAGTTGTGTTGGCTCTGTTGGTTCTAAAGCTTTTTCCAAAATGATTCCTTCTTAAAAGGCTCCAGTAAGCAACCCCACCTTGAATGGGTGGAGACACGTCTCCGTGGAAACCATCTAATCAAAAGGTACCACCCACAATTAGGTGGGTCCATCTCCATGGAAACAGTAAGAAGATCCCACCCAGCAACATTGAATGAGGATTAAAGGACATGGCTCTTCTGGGGCACATAAGAGCTTCCAACCAGCACAGTTACCAAAGCATATAGATCCAAACCTGATAGAGAGGGCTGTTCCTCATCCAGAGAGCTGGGATTTTTCAGGATGCAGTGACTGAAAGGACTCTGGTTCCTTGGAGGGAGGAAATAGCTGTGCTCTGTGTTTGGAAAGAAGCTTGTACATGGATACTACCTGGCCAGATGGGTGGGCCATGGAAGAGGCACGTAAGTGATCAATAAAATGGTATGCTTCCCACTCCATTGTATAGAATTGTCACTGGGAAGTAGCCACCCATCTCGAGGCCACATTTCCCAGCTTCCGGTGCAGCAAGGTACAGCTGTGTGATTAGTTCCCAACAATGTGAATAGGATGTGAGTGGAGATGATGTGAGTCACTTCCAAAATAAGATCTGTAAAATAAATAGCTGTGCTGTGCAGTCTTCATCTCCTCTTTCCTCATCTCGGACTGAAAGTAGAGTGTTAAGAAACTCTAGCGGATGGCAAAACCACAAATGGATGTACCCTGGTTCTCCAAATCTACATGTGGAACTCTGGAACAATCACATTGGTTTGTTAGGTGCTTCAGAAATAAATTTCTAAGGGGTTATGTCCCTGAGATTTGACACATTATTTATACTAGTGGGTAGCACTATCCTAATATGCAGAACTTATTATATAAAGCAGAATATGTAATGTATGCTCAAATAGTCACATTTGCTATATTAATTGAAAGAGCAATACAAACACATATGTACAGAATCATACCTTTTTTTGTAATAACAAAAAAGCACTTAATTAAACGAAGAAACAAGGAAGAATTTCCATTACATTTTTAATAAACATGTCTGATTTACTAATAATTCCTATCTTATTCTTTATAGCGATTTTGAATTTTCCAAATAATCTATAATTAACATGAATTATTTTTTAATGAAAAATAAGAATTTTTTAAATATGTGGCTATTAATAACCAGATGATGAGTGTCTCAAAGGCAGAAAAAATTATTACTGATTCCTTACATAATGCCTGGCACATGGTAGGTGCTCAACAAATATTCATTAAATAATTTTTACAAAAGAACTCTAATATGCAATAGCCTTTACTTTCCCAGGGGTGCATGATAGAACAAAGGTGAGAGGTTATGGCAGTGCTTTTTCAGGTTTGACTTTGAAAATACTGTTCAGATTTGCCTAGGCTGCTGGAATGCAATATACCAGAAATGGATCAGCTTTTAGAAAGGGCATATACTAAGCTTTAAGTTTACAGTTCTAAGGCCGTGAAAATGTCCAAATTAAGGTATCAGCAAGAGGATACCTTCACTCAAGAAAGGCCAATCATGTCCCGGATTCATCTGTCACAAGGGAAGACACGTGGCAATGTCTGCTGGTCCTTTGTTCCCAGGTTTCGTTGCTTTCTGCTCCTGGTTCCAGTGGCCTCCTCTCTACACATCTGTGGGTCCTCACTTAGCTTCTCTGGGGCACATTCTGGCTCTCACCTCTTAGTTTAGCATTTCCAAACGTCTGCGTCTGGTTTCATCTCTCTGCTCTCTGCGTTGGCTCTCCAAGCATCTCCAAATGTCTGTGTCTAGGCGTCTGCTCTTTGTTTCAGATCTGAGCTCTTTCTTTCTCCATGAGCTCTTCTGAGAGCTCCAGTAAACTAATTAAGACTACCTTGAATGGGCAGGGCCGGAAGTCCACAGAAATACTCTCATCTAAAGGTCACACCCTCAACTGGGTATGTCACATCTCCATGGAAACAATCTAATCAAAAGGTCCCACCCTAAACAATGGGTCTTCCCCCACAAGATTGCATTAGGATCTAAGGCTTTTCTGGGGAATATAACCACACAGATGCTCATTTCTCAGCAAAAAGCAATTTTATTAATAAGGCATTTTTTGAACAAGACTGTCCAGAAAATATTATCATTACAAAATTTACTAAGGCAATGTTTGAGAAGGGTAAGGCTACAACAAGCCCTCTCGGGATGTGATTGAGCTAATTCTATGACTCAGTTAAGGGCTGTCATTAGAGTAAGAAACTGGTTCCTGAGATCACCCAGGATCGGAATGGTGTTCCTGGCAGTGGTGTCTTTATCCCTAGAGGAACGTTGAAGTTCCATCCAGTTCTGAAAACCTGTGAAAACATGCTTTCTATCACCATGGCAGCAAGGCTGATCACCTCATCTTGATTGCAGAGGTTTCTGTTCTCAATCCCGTGAGGGTAAAATCAACACTTTCAGACCCAGGATGAGTCATTGTTTTTGGCCTCAGTCACATGATGTAGCCCTCCTGTATGCTAACAACCAGATTGTTGGGTTTTGTGCTTGTTTGCTTTCTTTAAAAAAAAAAAGAAAAAAAAAGATTAATCAAACAAGTAAGATGGTGCAGCCAAGCAGTGTGAATTCCATCAAGAGATTCTGAATCCCAACTCCGCTAAGGAGGAGATGGTAAACTTACAAAAAACAGCATCACAGAAACATTAACCCTTTAAATGTGTGTGTTCTCCAAACAGCCTGAACTACCTGGTTGTTAGAAGAAAACAAGTAAAGTACTTGCAAATGCAGGGAAAACTAAAATAGTGCCCCAAGCAGTCCTGAAAACAAACAACGTTGTTATGATAAAGAGTTCCTGGTTGAACGTAACCTCTTCAGAAGGGCATTTGAGCCGGAGGAGAGGATGTGTCTTCCTGCTACTGAAAGGAAGGGTTGAGTGGACAGGAAATAGAAACCCCAGTGAACAACTTTGTCTGGAGAAGAGCCAGTCCGGTGGTTGGGAACATTCTGACTCAACCATGTGGTTTTTGGAATTGTCGACATGTTTTGCTAAGAGAAGGAACAGGAAAGAAATTGAGCTGGACCATGAGAAGAAAATACAACTGCTCAACTCAATTTTGACTAAGTAAGGATTCACGTTCAAATTTCCCCAAGATTAACCACACACACACGTTGTTTAGAAAATACATTCTCACAGAGGGAAAAAATTAGCACTATTTTTTTCTCTCCACCAATTCTGTCCCCCTCTCCCTAGGGTATAGGCAAACTTCAGAACAAGTAATTAATTGAAGCACTCTTTTAGGTTTTTTTCTTTGCAACGATGACACTAATATTTAATAATCTTTAATACAGCAACTGTGTCAATATTCTGTGGAAGCTCTTGTTGGAGACTGTTTTAGTTTCCTAGGCTGCTCAAGCAAATACCATGAAATGAGTCTGGTTAAACCACGGCAACTTATTTGCTCTTGGTTTGAGGCTGGGAAAAGACCAAATCAAGGAATCTTCAAGTCCATGCTTTCTTCCCGAAGATTGTGGCATTCTGCAATGGTTGCTGGTGATTCTTGGTCCTTAGCTTTTCACATGGCAAGACACATGCTGGTTTCTCCTGGTCTCTGCCTTATCTTCCGATTCCATTGATGTTAAGCTTCCTGTTTCCTGTGGCTTTCTGTCTGTCTGAATTACACTCTGCTTACAATAATAGGACTAAGACCTATTCTGATTGAGGTGGGCCAGGCCTTATCTGAAGTAACCTCATCAGAAGTCCTACTTACAATGGGTTCACATCCCCCAGGAATGGATTAAATTTAAGAACATGTTTTACTGGAGTACATACAGCATCAACCCACCACAGAGGCTCTGGATCCAAAGAGAATGCCTAGTGGGCTTTCCAGTGGGTTGTAAGGGAAGGCTAATAATTTGTCAGAGAGAGTTAGAAAGAGCTAGGAGTATCCTTAAAGAGCCTGGGTGGACACAACTACATTGTTAAAAGCATTACAATACTGTCTCAATACCAAAGGTGTTTGGTGTTAAGAAGCAAAACTGAGGGAAAGAGATTCCTTCTAGGACAACGTGGAGAGCTGAAATACACAGCTTCATGTGCAACTGGAGAGCAACTCAGAGGGTCTCCTAAGGAGGAAAGCTACTGTAGATGGGGTACAGCAAAACAGTCCTTAGTTTTTCTGAGCAAAACCCATCATGATTTCTCTGAATAACACATTGGAAGAAATCCAATAAACAAAATAAGTTCAGGCTCCAGACGCCTCTAACAAAATGGAGTTATTGTGGAAAAAAATACTCAAACATAAGCTGTAAACCAAACAAATGCAGGAAATAAAGAGCCAGTGACCATATTTAGTCTGAAATGTGCCAGTCAATTGACTTCCCATTTCCTAAAGCAGTCCGAATTTGCTTGGATTGGATGGATATATGATTTTCCGCAGACAACAGCATGGCAGTTGTAATAATACAGTACACTAATAAGGCAAGATTGATGATAAAACACTTGCATAAGTTATAAGACTGCCTTTAAAAATCTGTGGTACTTCCCATTATGCAAAGTATTAGTAATAGGGAAAAGTGTGTGTGTGAGGTTGGTATGTGGGAATTCTGTTCTTCCTGCAAGATTTTTTTCTGTAAACCTTCAACTTCTTTAATAAACAAACAAGTTTGTGTACTTAAAATCTGCTAGTCGCACATTGTCCATGTTTAGTTTATGGGTCAAACTCCAGATTTCTCTGGAGCATACACCTTACCTAGAAATTAGACAGGCCATGTCTCGGCAGTGCTCTCTCTCTCACGTGCTCTCTCGCGCTCTCTCTTTCACTCTGGCCCTCACTCTTTCTCTCTCTCCCTCTCTCTCTCTCTCTCTGTCTCTTAAGATTACCTTAAATAAGTGCTCCAGTGGAGAACAATGTTCTGATTATATCATAGGCTTTGCATTTGCTCCATATCCCACCTTAGATAAAAGTGTTTAAAGATGAAGGAAAGAAATTTCTTTTCATCCAAGAGATACATTTAGATATCAAATTAACAAATAGCTAACTGTCTCAAATCTTCATTTTGCTTCTTCATAAATTGAACCGTAAGCCCCAAGTGAAGCAGTTCAGGGGATCTGACACAAGTTCAGAAATCTCTGTATTTTTCCATCTTGGTAAATGTCAAGTTAGGACAGCCTATATTGATGTGACCAAGTGTAGGAGATTTGGGGAGTCAAGTAGTATTGAATTCCTACTTTGTCATATAATTGTCTATTTCATAGGATAACAAATGTTTAAGTAAAAGTCGACCCATTCTCTCATTTATCCTTTGTATTTTCCATGTTCTTTTACCAATCCCAGAGCATGTTTGCTGCACTGACATTACATATATGAGGACCTGTTTCTCCGAAATCTCTCATATCTATTTTCACCAAAGGCCCTAAAACTGCCATTCTTTTGGATATCTCAGTTCTATGATTCCAGAGAAATCTTGGAATCAATGGAGTAGAGATAGGAAGAAAATACCATTATCATCAGTTGATCGACATCTCTAATTATTCGCCAACATCACCCACATCCGAGAGTGGCCCAGGTTGGAATAGAAGGAATGTAATGCTGAGATAGACCTATGGGTACATTTTAGTTTCACAGTTACTAAAACAAATACCATACCTGGGTTGTCTTAACAATGGGAATTTATTCACCCAATTTTGAGACTAAGAGAAGTCTAAAATGAAGGCAGCAGCAAGGCAGTGTTTTCTTCCTGAAGACTGTGGCATTTGGGGCTGGCTGCTGGAGATCCTTGGTCCTTGGCTTTTCTGTCACGTGGCAATGCAAGTAGTGGCATTCTCTTTTTCTTCTTGTTTCCATTGACTTCCAACTTCTGACTTCTTCCGGTGGCTCCTCTCTCCATCTGACTCATCCTGTTTATCATGGACTCCATTAATCCAGATTTAAGCCAGCCTGATTCAGTCGGGCCACACCTTAAGTTAAGTAACCTCTTGAAGATTTACAAGATGTTCATACCCACCAGGATGCAAACCAAACCAAGAACATGTCCAAACTGGGGTACACAATTCAATCCACTACGAGATACAAGATACTTATTAGGGATCAACCCCCTTCAAGAAAATAGGAAGAAACAGTTCTAGACACAGGAAAAATTTGAACTGCTGTGCTGCCCCAAGGATCTGGATGGGAAACTGTCAAATGAGTTTATTCCACCCGAGTAGCACATCAAATTAGAATGTGCAGCCTTTACACCCTTCTTTGGTCAGTCATTCCATGTGGGCTTCCCTGGAAAGAGCATGACCTTGAGCATGTGGTTTTCTACAGCTGAGTGAGATTGTGAAGGTGTTGATAGCTGGAGGTTGTCTTATGATTGCATTAACTACCTGCTGGGCAGCAAATTTTTATTTGAAGGGAATCTGGGTAGTTCTTCCATGTCTATCAGAAGGTGCTTTTAAAGTTTCTTCTTAAAAATCATCAAGACCCAAAAATAAAATTTAAAAATGGTCAAGACTCATATGTCAAACAAATGAGGAAAACATGTACATGAATTTTCATAGCAGCACTATTCATAATCGCCAAAAAGTGGGAACAACCCAAGTGTCCATCATTGGTGGATGGAAAAATAAAATGGGATATATCCATATAATGGAATATTATGGCAGTACACAGTAATGAAATAATGTTACATGCTATAACATGGATGAACTTTGAAAATATTATGCTAAGTGAAAGAAGCCAGTCACAAAAGAGCGCATAAAGTATTATTCAATGTATTTATTAGGGAGGTATCCAAGCCCTAGAGGCAGTGTGTAGATTCGTGGTTGCCTAGGAGTGGGGGTGGCGGTGGCTAGGGCATGATATGGGATTTCTCATTAGAGTGATGAAAACATTCTAAACTTACACAGGTGAAGCACTACGCTGTGAATATACTGAAAACCATTGACTTATACCCCTTAAATGGGTTAGTTTTATGGTATGTATAGTATATCCCAACAAAGATATTTTTAAACAAGGAGACTAATCAAGTAAGGCAGGCAAATGTCCTTCTTACTCTCCTAAAAACATGCTTGACTAATCATCATTATCATTATCACTGTCGACATCATTATTGTCATCATTAATATTTATTAGGCTCTTGTGCCAAGCAGTCTTCTAGAGTGCTTTGTGCCTATTATATCATTTCTATGACAATCATGATTACTCCTATTTTTACAGATGATAAGATTGGAGTTTAGAGAGATTAAGTAACTTGCCTGAGAAGACAGGGTTAGTGAGCTCAGAACTATGATTCAATCTCAGTCTTTCTCACTCCAGACTTGCTCAACAAATATATTGCTTTTGTTTTAGAAATAGATCAAATAACACCTCTGTTGATACAGTGGCACTGTCCTAAACTTAACCCTGTATGATGATTTTACTTTCTGTAGGCACTGCCCTCTATGATATTTAAGAGAGAATTTAAATAATATATTCTAATTGCTCATTGTCCTTTTTAGGTAATTAAGTCATTAATCCATTTCTCTATTTCTAGGATTGGATAAACCCTTCCTCTCAATAATAAAATCATTATTAACTGGCATGTAGAGAAATCTGAAGAGAATCAGACCATGATACAGAGTGTTTTCTACATTAAATTCTCTTTGCATATAGATCTGATGAATTGTACAAAGGGAGAAGTACATCGAGAGTTGGGTGACAGTAAAGTATGTGGGGTATCTTGAATTTGTCCAAACTCGCAGACTAGTAGATTTTGTGTTTTGTTTTCTTTTCATAGACAGTTATCAACTTCTTGAGATGTGGCGTAGGAACTTCTTTACACTATGATTTTATATGGCAGAAAGTAGGACTGAAAACAAACGACTTCATGAGCTACAGCCTCAAAAAATATGCACTGGCCACTTCATTAGTCATGGGGTTATTTATCTGTGTTGCTTTTTCTGTTAAGCAGATTTTTAGCTTGTTGTAAACTAGAAGATGTGAGTCCAGAATCTATCTCTGGTGGATGTGTCTCATCCTGGAGCGAACTGGCATCTGAAGAACTGCACATCTCATCAGGAGAAGACATTCTAATCCGTATCTCAAAGAAATTTACTTTAAACATAAGAGAACTTTTTTGATGATGAAATGAAGATCTAATAATTTCTTGGATGGAAGCAAATTAAAATATTTCAGAAATTTAAAAAGTTAAAGCTACCAGTGGAAAAAAAGAGAAGGCAATCAGAAAATTACCAATATCAGAAATGAAAGGAGTCATTATATTGACCCCATGAACATTAAACAGATAATAAAGAGATATCATGAAAAAAATTTATTCCCACAAATTTAATAACTTAGATGGTATGCAATTCCTTAAAAAACACAAACTACCAAAAATCACATATGGAGAAATAGGTCATCTGAATAGGCCAAAAATGTATTAAGGAAATTGAATCAACAATTAATAACCTTCCCCCTCCAAAATAGCCAGGCCTAGATGATTTCAGTGGTGATTTCTACAAAATATTTAAGGAAGAAATGGTACCAATTGTCCACAACTTCTTCCAGAAAATAGAAGAAGAGGAACACTTCCTAACTCATTTATGAGGCCATCATTATCCTAATACCAAAACCAGAGAAAGTTATTGAAAGAAAAGAAAATTACAGAACAATATCTCTCATGAACATAGATGCAAAATCCTCAACAAAATGTTAGCAAATTGAATCCAACAATGTATAAAAAGAATTATATCTCATGAGCAAGTGGAATTTAATCCAGGCATGCATAGCTGGTTCAACATTTGAAAATAAATCAATATAATCCACCACATCAACAGACTAAAGAAGAAAAATCATAATCACATTAACAGATGCAGAAAAAAAATTGACAAAACCCCACTCCCATTCACAATAAATACACAGCAACTAGGATTAAAAGTAAGTTTCCTCAATTTATAAACAAACATATACAAGATATCTACAGCCAGCATCATACTTAACGGTGAGAAACTAGATGCTTTTACCTTGAGATCAGGAACAAAACAATATGTCCTTTCTTATGACTCCTATTCAACTCATACTGGGAAGTCCTAACAGACACAATAAGATAAATAAGAAAATAAAAGGTAAACAAACTAGGATGGAAAAAAAACTGTCTTTATTTACAGATGACATGTTTGTATATATAGATATTCACAAATAATTAACAAGAATACTCCTGGAACTAATAAGCAAGTATAGTAAGTTTGTAAGATAGGAGGTTAATATTAAAATATTAAAAAATTCAACTGTTTTCCTATATACTAGACACAATTAATTGAATTTGAAATTTTAAAATAGTACCCCAAAAATGAAATGGGTATAAATCTAACTAAATATATATAAGATCTTTATGAGGAAAACCACAAAATCTGAAGAAAAAAGCAAATAACTAATAAATGGGGAGATGTTCTGTGCTCATGAATTTGAAGGCTCAATACTGGTAAGGTGACAATCCTTCTTGACTTGTTCTATAGATTCAATACAATCCCATTCAAAATCTCTGGAAGTTATCTTCTGCATATTAAAAAGAAAAACTGATTCTAAAGTTTATATGGAAAGGCAAAAAACCTTGAGTAGCCAATACAATAGTGAAGATGGAGAACAAAGTTGGATGACTTATACTACCCAAATTCAATACTTACTATAAAGCTATAGGTAATCAAGTTGTCAAAACTAGCATGGTATTGGTGAGACAATAGGTACACAGATGAGTGGAACTGAATAAAGATCCAAGAAATAGACCCACACAAATATAGTGAACTGCTCTTTGACAAAGGAGCAAAGACTATTCAATGAAGATTGGATAGTCTTTTCAGCAAACTGTTCTAGAACAATTGGACATCTAAGTGTGAAAAAAATGACACAGACATAAACCTTACACTTTTCACAAAAATTAATTCAAAATGTATCACAAACCTAAATGGAAAACTATAAAACTTCTAAAAAAACAACTTAAAAGAAAAGCTATGTGACCTTGGGTTTGGTGATCAGTTTTTAGATACATCACCAAAAACACAATTCATGAAAGATGAAATGGTTAAGTTGGACCTTCATTTTGCAAAAGACACTGTTAAGAGAATGAAAGAACCAGAAACAGACTAGAAGAAAATATTTGCAAAACACATATCTGATAAAGGACTTTATCCAAAACAAGCAATGAATTCTTAAAACTCAACAATAAGAGGGCGAGCCACGGTGGCTCTAATCCCACAATGTTGGGATATAACTAAGGGATAGGAGTCAACTGTACTACCTCCAATGGCCAAAGCTGGAAAAATGTGGTTGATAAATAAAGTCATATTGGATTATAACCCAAATAGAAACAAATATCCCTGAGTCGTCCGTACATAAACAAATTATCGAATATATAAATAAATAAATGCAGAGAATGGACAAATTGCAGAAGACTTCCAAATAATTTATGTACATAGTCTGCCCTGAAGGAAGTGGCTTGTGCCACTCCAAAGAGTAGAGTATGAAAAGGGGGGAGAAAGAGTACCAGTTTAGTGGAGAAAACTGACCAACAGGTCAGCCAGGCCCCCAAGATTAAGCACAACAGTGATGTCATGTTGATGGCATGTACCCTCGACGTGATCTGATAAAAATGACACCTTACCTCTTGCTGTCTTCCTCCCCTAAAACCCCTGATTAACCCCATCTCATCATGAGAAGACCTCCAACAAATCCCAATCGAGGTACATTCTACAAATACCTGAACAGTTCTCCTCCAAACTGTTAAGGTCATCAAAACCAAAAACGTCTCAGAAATTGTCACAGCTAAGAAGGGTCTAAGGAGGCAAGACAACTACATGTAACATGGAGATCCAAAAAGGGCTCTCGGTTGTGGTGCTGTGCTTTGAAATTTATTGCTTTTTTGTATATACGCTATTTTCACAAAATGGAAGAAAAAAGTCGATTGTGATGATAAAAAAAAAAAAAGGATTCTGGAACAGAAAAAAAGACACGAGATTAAAAACTAAGTACATCTGAATAAAGTATGAGACTTTAGTCAGTTATAATACAAAAATGTTGCGCATGAAGGGAAATACTTCATTAGGGCCAGAAGCATTGCGCCCCAGCTAAATAACCTTTCATCCAGAAGGCAAGGAAAATGGAGAGCTACCAGCCCGCTAGGACCAAGGTTTCAGTAGGAACGGACCCCTAGCTTTGGTGCTCTGGCAGACCCCCTGGTGTATGCCAGCACAGTCTACTTCCTCAGCCCCCACAGCCCTCATACTGTACTGGATCAATGACATTTTACTGTCTGAATCCCATTCTTGTTTCTGCTTGTGGGCAGGAATTACACTGTAACCATCTGTGGTTCCACAGCCCTTGGCACAGTGCCTGACGTAAAGTAGGCAATGAAAAAACTATCCTCCTGCAAAAGTCGATCTGGTTTCTCCCATAAGCTTCTGGTGAAACTCCAAACTTCTCCAGTGTGTCAGATCCACACTGGAGTCACCACGGCAGGGCCCAGCCAGTTCCCCGCTTCTGCGTTGCATGCAATTCACCAGGTTTGTTCCAGAAGATTACTTGGGAAAATATAAAAACTAAATGACAAGAGACCATCTTGAACTCCCAAAGGCAAAATGTCCTAGGTAGAGGGCAAGGTAAGAAACAGCAGGGAGTTAAAGACATTCTCCTAACTCATAACGATTCTGCATCTGATTTTTTATAACTGAAGTTTTATTTGTAAGCTTATATACATAGATTTGTTCAAGGCCTTAACAAGTGTTTGAAAGGCCTTTTTTTCTCCCTTGTTTTCAAAGTGTGTTCCTTCTTCTGATACATCTCTATTTTTACTTCATTTTAAAAATATGACTCAGATAAAAGTTGGGAAAGGAAATCTGGCCGTTCGGGAGAGTTTATCATTCAATATCTCCTAAAATGTGCTTAGCTCATCGGGACACTGAAATGAAACGTTCAGATAGCTGCCCACCCCCATCAAGAAAGTGGGAAAATAAAAACATCTCGTCACCCATTCTTATCCATCCTTAACTCTCACAGGTGGGTTATTTTCCACTTTTGATGTATCCTTAGTAGAGAAATAAAGGATGGCATTTATAATTTAGATTTCAATTTTAAATGAAATGGAGTTCAATCTTTGAGGTATAGCAGGAAATGGGATGATTTCTTTTAAAATCTACATGACTGATGCCTGGTGGTTTAAAGCTCTGATAAGTAAAGAAAAGAGGAGGCAAAACCTTGGAGTAGATTGTAAAGAGAGAAACATGTAATATTCACTTTGGTATCGATTCTCTCTTGATATTAATACAAAGAGCAAAGCACCCCAAACTCCCCAGATCTGGGCCTTTGCTTTCTGTTCGCAACATAAAACGGCATAATGATTCACAGCAGAATTCTCAGAATCAGGCAAAAACTAGTTTGTAGTGTTGTCTGGCCTTGGGGAAGTTACTTCAGTTCTGGGAACCTCAATTCCCTCAGCCATAAAATGAAGATAAAAATACCTGACCTCATAAATTATTGACAGGATAAATAATGGATCTCTAGACAGCATATATTGATCAGATGTAGAGAGGCCACTTAGATAGTGCCTCTCTCACTGTACAGCAAAAAGCACAGACGCAGCCATCACTAAATTCTGAACAACTGCAAAAAAAGGACCAGTATACAGAATTGACCCCTCGTTGCCCAATTGCTTTATTTTCTCCAGATCAACCTTTTCTCTCCCACTTCTCCTGCTCTTTGTGTGAGCCTACATCGTTGTATTTGTTTCACTTCTTCCATCATCTTAAATCTTCTCTTAAGTGGACCCCAGTGAAATTGCTTATATTCCACCTGCAAAGATCACTATTTCATAGGGTTTAAGCAAAAACTCACCGTGGGTTAAAAACCTTTGTCCATTGTTAGAGAATTTTTCAAGTGAATAAACAGGTCGGGAAAATTATTTTCAGGAGGCTGAAATCATATCATTATGGTTGGTTCACCCACTTTACCTAACTGGGTCCCAGGCTATGGGATTAAAATTAAAAAAAAAAAATCTCAACTATGAAGTTCACATTAAAACATCTATGATTACTTCTATTGAAAGGCTCTTCTGCATTTCACATTAAAAGTTCTAGAGGAAATTATACGCTGTGTAACTGGGGATTTTAAAGATGATTTTTCTACGTATAATCCAAAACTGCTTTCTTTTTTACTGCCCATGAAATCAACAAAGCACAAAAACTGTGGTTACAGAAAATAAAAGCCTCCTGGGCAACAACTTCATACAATTCAAAAATAATCTAATGCTGGCAGAAACACTCCCTTGGCAATAGTGGCTCATTTGTTTAGAGTTCTACTGTTATTAACTTCTGTTGATCAGGGAGTGAGAAATGGAAAGTATGCCACAGAGAATCATTAAAAACAACACACCAGATAGAGACAACCCATTTAGCTGACAAGCCACCCAATTCAGTTTGGATTAAAAGCAAATAAACATGCAAAATCAAAGAAAAAATTTAAACCTGCTGCTAGAGAGCAGGAAGTCCGTAAAAATCATGGTAGATTTCTTAACATCTCCAAGAAAGAGAAAGGCCATTTCAGTGGCATTGTCAGGAACTAATGTCAAACGCTAAATATGTTGGAGAGGAGCTAGGGAAACAAAAGACTGAAGACTTGAGTACTGAGCTGTAACGTGGCAATATTTAAAAGAGAGGACTAAAATGCCTGGTGGCTCTTAACGTTTGTGACCTTAAATGCAGCTATGCTTCTGCAAGAGCAACAGCCCCCAAGGTCAGTCCTGCTGTAAGTTCAGAGTCCTAGCTGGAAACATCTTGCATTGCTGGAGCGACAAGAGTTTGTTCCTTTGGTTTCCTTATTCAGCCTTCCTCGTGCTGTCACTTACTCAAAATAACAGGATCAGCTTTTGAACTCTAAGACTAAAGTAATCATTGTGGCCACACTTTAAAGTTTCCTGAATACGTGGGACAGATCTGCCTTCCCTTCCCGGGCCTACGACAGTGACAGGATGCTGTAACCCTCTAGCTTTCTTACCATTTCTCTCCCTTACAGCGTCTCATACTTAAGACTATGATTAAATTGAATAGACACTGAAGGATTTCCCAAATGGAGATATGAAGGGGATGGCCCAGGATTTTTGTTTTCACACACAAATGTCTAGGGAGGTTCTCAGTTCTTAACAGAGGATTCCGAGTTTTGGATCATTTCAGATTTGTAAAACGAAATAAAGACTCCTGCATTTAAGTGGAGAAACTAATTATCAAAAGAGTTTACATTGCTTGGAACTCTACAACAATAAAAGGTGTGCATGCCCATAGCTATTATAAATGGGTGAGTTGGCTGCATCTTTTTGTGAATTTTCTGGTTCCTTTACAGGTGACTGAAAAGGTTGCCAGATCTTATGAACTGAAACTAAAGAAAAGTTTCCCTGAACTGCTGACAGGCTCTGCTTGCCAAGAGTTTCATGTTTCTGAGCTGGAGGTACAGTTGAACAGCTAAAGATACTTCCTGTAGCTAATGAGCCCTTTTGCAGGTGCTCTGCATTGCTGGGACCACACAAAAGTCAACATCTTATCAGAGATTGCTCAAGGGAACTTTCTGGAGCCTAATTGGGCTTTCCGATATTGTCATTAGGCACAGCTCTCTGCATGTCCCCTGGTGGCCTGAGCTGCCTGCTTGGTATGCTTTCTTTGGCACTTGCCAGAGAAATGTTTACAAATTGTTGAGTTATAGAACAGAAAGGGCTGAAAAGAATTTGGTGCCATGTGTGATGTCAGCCCCAAGTTTCTACTTGACCTCAAACTTCTTTATAAACTAGGCAGACAAGTCATCAGGAACTGGGACCAGCAGCGCCTATTCTGCCCTCTGTGTGGGGGATAGTGTGCGCAATGCAGCTTCCTCCTTCTGCTTCCATCTGTTAGCTCTCGAAATGATCTAAATTCCATGTCATTTCACAGCCCAGTAGCCTGATGAAGAACTTTCAGGGAGTGTGGCTTTAATGATTGCATTATCGAAATAGAGTTAGGGTTTTAGACTCTCAATTAAATATTTCATTCCATTGTAACTAAAAGAAGGATTTCACAGTTTAATTCACTTTCTTGAAAGAAGAACACATTTGCCATATTTTCTTTAAAAATGAGCATGCCATAGTTTGCTGCTGCAGTAGAGAGGGTGAATAATATAAAGTTTCTACTCCTGGGCTCTGGAATCAGATAGCTGTGCATTTGAACCCTGATTTCCTCTGTCACTTATTAGATATGTGTGCTGGGACAAGTTTTCAAATCCCTCCATGTCTCCTTTTTCTTGACTTACGAAATAGGTATAATAAAGGTATCTACAGTATCTACCATTCAGGTGTGTGATTGAGAATTAATTGTAACGACACTCAAAAAGACAATACATAAGGCAATGCCTGACGTATAATCTTTCCAAAAACATTCACTGTTGCAATTATTTCTTGCAGCATATTATACTGAGAAAAAAATGCATTAAACCCCTCTTAGCATGAATTTGTGATAAATTTGGAGTACTATGTAATATCACAGACACCTCTCGAGTACCCGTGCTTATGAGAACAGGATGAGAAGGATGGTTATACACAATCTTAACCTCATTTCAGCTGCATCTGGAACTCTATTTTCACCAATTTAAGAAGTAATTAATATGTTTAAGTTTATTTCACGATCTCTGCATCCTCTACACCACTTAGCTCAGGTGCTAATCAGCAATGAAGCAGACAAGAGAAAAGAGAAGAAAGGAGGAGAAGCTGATCCCAAGCAAAGCAAAGGCTGAGTTAATGAGAAAAGGAGCCGGGGTGTATAGCCAGTCTGTGGCATTTGGGATTTACTCCTTAAGCTCAGTGTTTGCTTGGAGCACTTAAGGGAGCTGGGAACAGTCCTGGATCTACCGGCTACTGAGACACATGTCAACATTGTACTTATTTATTATCGAAAACCTAGGCAGAGTGGGGCCACGGGGGCACAGTGGCAAAGCTCTTGCCTGCCATGCCGGAGACCGGGGTTCGATTCCCAGTGCCTGCCCATGTTAAAAAAAAAAACAACAAAAAAAAAACCTAGGCAGAATTGCAAATAGTTAAAATGATGTCAGTGCATCTGTTTGAACAATTCTGGGAATTAGTTTCATTATCAGTTCAGGGCACAGTTCAGGTTGAGGTGACAGCCAGCTGCTGGAGGTGTTTTCATAGGTACTGGGGAGATGATCAACTTCCTTCATCATTTGCACCCACAAAGCCACAAATCTCCAGGCCCTGGTTGAGGTCTTTGGCTGAGACTGTTGGTTGTCTGCCAAAGTCCATCCTCCTTTTCTTCAAGGATAATAAATTGATCTGTAGCTGGTCATGTGACTAAGTTCTCTCCAGTGAAATATTAGCAGAGGAGATTATATCACTCCCAGGCCGGAGCTTTTAAAAACACTGGTGGGCCTCCACACCTTTGTCCCTTCTACTGCTGGCCACATGTAAGGCCTGGCACATGGATAGAGCTCCCGGGTCTCTGAGTCAACATGCTATGACATCTTACCAGTCACCTGAACATCCACACTGAGCTGTGAGTGGGAAATGGAATCCTGTTGTGTTTTAACCATTGTTGTGAATGGTTTAGTCCATCTTAACTGACACATGGCCTTAAATTCCACTGTTGGAAATGTACTCTTTTGGATCACAGCCTTTTCTTTCTCTTTGTCCAACCCAATAAAAGACAAATAGGTCTGGGATTTAGAAAACATTATGACTTATTAGTAATTTTCTCCTTGGTGAGATGACTCAATGCGAGATTTCCTGCAAGCTGATTGCCATGGTTCATGAAGGAGAGGAAATATCAAAAGAGAGAACAAAAAACAGAAAAAGAGGCAAGGTCCCTCGCTGAAAGTATAGGCGAGAGTGGTTTGTATGTCCTTCATGACGTTGTTTGAGCTTGCTATAACCAACATGATGGATTAATAAGACAGTGTCTTCTCCTCTCTATGTTTTGTGGACATAATATATTCTCAAGTGCAGGAAACTGCTCACGCAGCTGTTCCACTATTCTCTGAGACAATGTTTAAAGGAGTTCCATTTTATTTATTGAGTGTCCATCATGTGCTGGATAATGTACACAAAGTCCAAAGGAGCTACCTTTCCCTTCCAGGGAAAACCAGACCTCCCATGCCTCAGTCTGGCTTCCTGCAGGGTAAGGTGTTGTCAAGGCCAGGGCCACAGGAATTACCCAAACCATAGGATCAGGTAGTGGGGGGAAAATACCCATTTCATTATACGTATACCCAGTTCCAGGTTCAGATTATAAAAATTGGAGGAATTCAGTGCACAGAGTGATAGCTGATCTTCTTCATAGTTGCACCTGAATCTTCCAAGGAAACCTTGCTTTACTGGACTCAGAAGGGCTTTGCTGCTCTCTCTGATGTGATGTGATTTCTTTCCCTGAGTCAAACAGTCATATTCAAACTACTTCACTTTGGGACAAGAGCATTTATTGAGTCTCTACTATCTTCTGATGCTAGATATTTGCTGGGGTATAAACTTTACTATAATTCCTTTAAGATGAAGAACTTTACCCACAAATCCACATCTGGCATCACCTATATTCT
Source organism: Myrmecophaga tridactyla (assembly GCA_004026745.1). Taxonomy (NCBI): domain Eukaryota; kingdom Metazoa; phylum Chordata; class Mammalia; order Pilosa; family Myrmecophagidae; genus Myrmecophaga; species Myrmecophaga tridactyla. Next base: position 7,319 of record PVIY010011387.1, on the reverse strand, counting down.
GAGGGATTTAAGTACAGAAGGAGAATGCAGCCTCCGTTAATGGAAGGGCCGAGGGTAAAGGAGGATACAAGCCAGAGCAGAGAAGTAGGAGGCCTCCTTCCGCAGATGAGAGGCCATTGCTCTGTCCTCGGCAATTTGTTCTTTTTTTTTTAAGCATTTATTATTTATTTTAGTTTTTTTTTTTTTTTTTTTTTTTTGGCATGGGCAGGCACTGGGAATCAAACCCGGGTCTCTTGCACAGCAGGCAAGAACTCTACCTGCTGAGCCACTGTGGTCCACCCTTTATTTTAGTTTTGAAAATTGGAATTCACTTTCAAACTGTTGCATTTTTAAACTTTTTAATATTTTTATTGATAAATATCCATGCACACACAGTCCAACCCTACTGTACCATCAATGGCTCACAATATCATCACACAGTTGTGTTTTCTTCACCATGATCATTTTTAGAAGATTTGCATCACTCCAGAAAAAGAGATAAAATTGACCCACAATATTTCAACCTACCCAATGTTTACTCTGTATCTCTCCCTAGTATTTATTTATTTTTATCCTTATTATTATTTTTTTTACTCATCTGTCCGTATTCAGCAATTTGTTCTTGACTCAAATTGGCTCCTAAAACAAAACCCTGGATCAACACCAAATTTAATTCTCTGCCCAAAATCTTGATCTATATTGAGGACTCCAGGCCAGTATCAAATAAAACCTCTCTTTAGCGGGGTCTATTTGTGGCAGGGCTCACGAGTTGTTTCCCCAGTTGTTTCCAGGTCTTCCACGGTCAGGGTGTGACGCCATCGTGATCTGTCCATTCACTCGTCAGCCAAACAGGAAGACGCATCACCAGTGTGCAGTCTTCTTAAAACTGTGCTGTCATCATAAAAGTACTTGTGACCTACTGTCCTCATTTGATGGCCAATCAGTCCCTCCCATTCAACCCAAAAGATGGCAATATATTACACGATAAGGAAAACACCATTAATACGTCTCTGGACCTTGCTAGAGGCATTCCTCCTGGTTGCCTCATTTCATCTATAGCATTCAGCAAACTTTAGCAATAGGAAGAAAGAAATCAGTAATATTTAGTAGTAAGCATAATAATTTTCACCTCACTCCTTATATTGCCAAGGAGGGTATTCCATTCCCCATGAATTAAGCAGTTTGAGAAGAAAACCATTTTTGGTTTCTCACATGCATTGGTAGACCCAGCCAGTTTGCAGGATGCTTAACTTCTTGCAGGGCACATATCTTGCTACCATTGATTGAACGGTAAGTTCATCAGGGCGAAGCGTCTCTGCCCACCCTGCAACTGGAGGGCGAAGTCAGCACATAAAAGTAAGGAATGAGGAGGAAGCCCAATTTGGGTTCTGCATCTGAGCCTATTTCCATTTTATCCTTATTTACTAAAATAAAGCTGATATTGACTCCTATAACTTCCAATCATTTGGTGTCACCAACACCCTCAGACACCACCTCACAGGGATGGGTAGTGAAGGTGATACAGTCACTTCCTATATACATAAGCCCTGGTTCCGGTTTGGAGTATAAACGTTATTTTTAAAAATTTATTTTGAAGGTAGAAATTCTGATCACCCTTTGGAATGATTTATTCTCTTTATTATTGGCCAAATTATGTCACCTGTGGACCTTGCTAGTGATGACAATATGGGTGGGTGACAGTGATAAAGAGACCAAAGAGTGACTAAATGAAGCTCCCCCAGTCTTGTGGTGAGAGAAGGAGGCTGGGCAGGAAGTTTTGTTGATTTTCTGTGTGTCACTCAGGACTTACTTTGTGATAATCTGGACAAAAAGAAGAACACTCATGCGTTAATGAGATTTTCTAAGCAAATATTAATGAATCTAAAATAATTTTAGTGCAGTATAGAGTTCTAAGCTGAACTAATCCAATATTAAAACAGCTCAATTCTAGGGTCTTCTTTTTCAGATATTTTAATTTAAAATTTATACATATTTTACATAAACATTTCACTAATTTTAAGCTATAAATTAGCAAGTATTTCTGCAAGATGAAGAACCAAAAACTAAAGTTTCACAAAGAAGAATGAGTCTAATGGATCACTGAGAGAGAAAAAATTTTTGCTTTGCAAAGTTTGATTAAATTGGAACACATTATATTATATAAAAGTTATCTTATTTATTTTCTCTTTAACCTTGCGCTATTTATTGTTTGTTAATTGTAAAAGTAGTAATAGTAAGGCAGAAAATTTGGTAGACAGAAAAATAAAGAGACTGTCAGTTAATCTCTTTCCCTGAAGATGGTTACTGTTAACATTTGAATTGTGTCCATCCAGCTCTTTTTCTGTGTGTGTTTGCGTGTGAGCATGCACGGTACTCATGCTTGTGCATGTGTGGGTGCGTCAGATGCTAAATGATACCTTTCCTGGTGATTCAGAGCTTGGAACATTTGCAGATCCACAGCGGCCAAAAACTTTAAGTGCTTGACCATCCCTCCATGCAGGATGGACTAAGAGTTTGTGAAACTAGTTTGGCAAAACCTATACCTACTTTGGAAGCCTCTAGCAGCAAGGGGAAGGTAGGGGAATGGCCAGGCCTAGCAGTGTGGAGTACTTTGCAGAGACTGCTGATGTCCTGCTGCTTTTCCCTTTCATTCCCCCAGCTAAGTGTGTGGAGTTCACAGGAGCCACTTGCAAAGACCTATGTGTGTCCTATGGCATTTAGATTGAGATGGCCTGACTCAGATCTGAAGAGTCCAGAGTGGTCTGTGGTGGCAGAGAAAAGGCAAGGGACAGGTCTGCTTTGGTATGACCAGAACTTTCAGAAATTAGCAGGGCAAATTAGCAGGCCGTCAGTTTGAGGGCCTGGCAGTGTGAGGCGCCCCCCAAGACAGAGATCTTATCTGTAGCTGGGACTAATGGGGTTAACAAGTAGCTACCTGAAGGTCTTCAGAGAAGGGCAACTGCAGTCAGCGGGAGAGGAGGATGGGAGTAGGTATATGTGCAAAGGACCCCAGGCACACACACACTCACACACACACACACACACCAGCCATGGAAAACAATTCTGTCCCTCTTATCGCTGCCTCCTTCATTTTTTCCAAAACATTGGTGATGTATGTGTGGGGTAGTTAGGTTCAGGCATCAACTTGGCCAGGTGAACGTGCCTAGTTCTGTTGCTGTGGACATGAGCCAATGGTACGTGAACCTCATCTGTTGCTGATTACATCTGCAGTTGGCTAGGAGGTGTGCCTGCTGCAACTAATGATGTTTGACTTTATTGGCTGGTGCTTAAATGAGAGAGCTCAACGTAGCACAGCTCAAGCAGCTCAGCATACCTCATCTCAGCACTCACAGCTCAGCCCAGGCCTTTGGAGATGCAGAAAGAAATCACCCTGGGGAAAGTTGTTGGAACCCAGAGGCCTGGAGAGAAGGCCAGCAGAGATCACTCTGTGCCTTCCTGTGTAAGAAAGAATCTCAGTTGAAAGTTAGCTGCCTTTCCTCTGAAGAACTAACGAAAATAAATCCCCTTTTATTAAAATGCAGTCCATCTCTGATGTGTTGGATTCCAGCAGCTAACAAACTAGAACAATGTGTGTATGCATGTGTTTCTGCTTTGCAAAAATAACATTGTTTCCACATACCAGTACCACTATTTAGCATTTTCAACTATATGTAAATCCCATGTGTAAACATATTTTCAAATATATAGTTCCTACTTACTTTAATAAACCCTGTCCCTGGTAAATTGCATTCTATTTTACTGTAATCTTATTTTCAAGAAGTTTGATCTTGATGACATCATCAGACTTTTTTTCTTTTACTTGTTTGTAAGAACCTCATTCCTAGACCAAACTACAGTTTTCTAGGTCTCCTGCCTGTACCTCTTAAATCCATTCTACCCAGAGATTTACTGATCAAATATCTTTTGTGGTTGTGTATGACCAACCCCATAAAGTCCAAGCTCCATACATGCCTTTTAATACCTTCCACAGCTTGATTTAAAAAATATTTTTAGGTCTGGCCATGGTGGCTCAGTGGCAGAGTTCTTACCTGCCATGCCGGAGACCTGGGTTTGATTCCCAGAGCCTGCCCGTGTTAAAAAGAATAATAATAAAAATTAAAAAAGTATTTTGAGACTCATTATTCCCCCAAATTAACTTCCTCCATCTGGGAAACTGGTCTGTTCCTATTCCCTGAATATGCCTTACATGTTCCCTCATCTGTGATTTTGCTCGTATCCTTTTGCATTCCTCCCAGCCCTTCTCTACCTGTCTAGGTATGTTGGCTGAGGGTTTTGGCATGAAGGAAAGAGAGAGATGCAATGAATCTCATGATAATAATAGACATTAATGAAGATTGTTTTATTTAGGCTAGAAAAATTTTAAGTATCTTTATAGTCAAGGAGAGAGAAATTTGTGTTTCAGAGAGATAAAAGGACAGAAGAATGGAAAAGTCAACAAAAAAGATTTCTAAATGTAGAAACTCTGGGGAGGTAGAAGGATTTTGAGCACTTTGTAAGGAGAAGGGCATGCATTTCAGAATTGCATTTTACAAAAGCGCTCCAAAAGTTGGAGCCGGATATAAAGTCTGGGTTTAAAATGAAACAAAGCTAACAGAGCTGACCCAGGAAAGGCCTAAAATGATCCCCTAGACCTGAATCCTGAGCACATGTGAGGAAAAACTAGGTTTTTGCAATCCTGCCTTTCAGCTATTAAGAGCAAGTCTGGTTCTCAGAATCACTGAGCATGCCAGAGTGAACCTAGAGTGTTAATAAAGTTTTTGGCATCTGACAAAGCCTGTGAACAATTACTTTTTAAAAAAAAAACAAAGTAAAATGAAGAATGATCCATGCAAAATTTATGGAATAACTAAATAACCCAAGATCAGAGAATTACCTGAAACCATTCAAAACAATTGAAGTCACTGGCAGGAAAAAAAAAAATCTACGTAAAATTTGGCTAAAAACCCTCAAAGCAAAGTTTTGAAAAACTTGCGTTCATTCATTCATTTATTCCTTCAAAGAATAATTATAATCTACTATATCCCAAGCATTATGCTAGACATTAGGGTATAAAGGTGAAAATAAAAAAGAGTACCTGATTCAAAAGGTTTTAAATCTGTTTTCAGGAAATGGCAAAGTTAATATTGTTATTCAAGAAGAGATATGCAAGAAAGAGCACCTTAGAATTCTCCGTAATGGTAAGAAAAACTATATGGGGAGACCAGACCAGAGGTGTCTCTTGGAGAAGGAAGAGTTTCCCACTGGCCTGGGGAGGGACAATTGCAGGCAGCAGTTTGTTTGAAATGTAGCGGCTGGCTAAGAGCATGGAAGGGGTGGCACCTGCCAGAAACCTGCCAGTAATCTGCCAATAGCCAAATAAACCTGGAATGTGGAGGGTAAGGAGAGGGGAGGTGGGAAATGAGTGCAGAAATTGACAGCCATCGCGATGGATGTAATTACAATGCTTTTATGATAACAAAATATTACTTACATAACCAGGTGTAGGATTAAATTATGTAACTATATCCCCCAAAAAGCTCCCATGAAAACCATTTTCTCTAAGGATGAAAAAATTAGATGCAATTATTAACATTTTATTAGAAATTGGGAATAATAGTTCCCAGTGTCATGCACTAATAATTTCTCGCATAATGGAGCAATTGTGAATGTGGCTTTGGATTCACAGTTCCCATATTCTGGCACTCATCTGCAAAATAGGAGTGATAACTGTATCTCAAAGCGAGCGTTGTGTAGCTAACAATACAAGCAAAGCGCTTAAAACAGTACCTGGCTCATAAGAAGCTCTCAATCATTGTTGACTGATTTTAAAACAATGAATCCACTATGTTTTTGTTGATTTGTTTAATGGTTAAACCTTAATTTAGCAACATTGTACATTTTGAATTTAACAGCTGGTTACCTCCAAGAGGTTACTGCCCTCTTAGAGCCATCCAGTCCACCCCACCTGCTCCATTTTGCAGGTAAAACTGAGGGCAGTAAATTTTCCAGCCACAAACGTCTTGAATTGGAAGGATATTTCTACTCTATTGCCACAGCGATCGCTTGGAGCTTTTGGACAAATTACTGATCATCTACTGCCGTCTAGTGCCACATTGGGGAATTTGTTTCTTATGTAGAAACAGATCGTGTCACAGAACCATTTACTTGTTGAGGGCCCATCAGGCAAGTTAACAAGTTGCTGTGTATATAGTCTCTGTAATGAATGTGAAGGGAATGTTAAACTAGCTAGATGTTTTAATTAATGATACTTTGAATTAGCTAAAATTCTTCTTATACACATCATTTAAGGAATTGTCATACATATCTTTTAATTATCTGAAAGTTTTCCTATGTTTAACTTGCCTTTTCATTTGTATAAAATGAATTAAGGTGTTGGTTATGCACTTAACATGACCTCATTACCAGTTATCTTCTAATTGAACTTAATCATCTACATAATAACTAGATCCACTCTCTCTTTCTCTCTCATGGAAATAGCATGTGATTTAGAAAAATAAAAAAAGAAGGAAAGAGATTAAATACAGCCAGAGCTACATAGGGCCCAATGAGACTTCTTTAAAAACCAGACCCAGGAAATAACTGTCAATAGATTCCCTTATCATTCTGACACATGTATTTTAAGTTTTATACAGATGTGGGCATATCCCCTCCTCTGTACCTTACTTATTCATATGAAACATATCTTGAAAATAACAGCTATATACTATTCCATTTTACATGCATCTCCATTTTTGTCTCTAGGTTTTTTACTTTTATTAAAAAAAAGTTGTAGTATTTTCCTTTCACATGGAGACTATCGATAAATTCCTTAAGGTAAAACTATCAAATCAAATGATCTGTAATACTTAATTTTGAAAGGCATTGCTTTTATAGATTATTTGTCATTCCCGCTAACAGTACCTAAGCTTGCCTCATTTTCCCATGCTAGGGGGCAACGCTGGTCTTATGAAAATTGTAATTTCTCCAAATTGAGGAATGGAAAAATAACTTCTTATTGTTTTGACTTATGATTTCTTTAATTGTAGGTAAGAACTGAGCTATTCCCTAGTAAATAGGTCATGTGAATTTTCTTGTGTGCCTGTTAACAGCCTGTGCAGATCCTTTGCCACTTTTTTTTAAATTTTTTATTAATTAAAAAACTTAACAAAAGAACATTAAGATATCATTCCATTCTACATATACAATCAGTAATTCTTAATATTATCACATAGTTGCATATTCATCATTTCTTAGAACATTTGCATCAATTTAGAAAAAGAAATAAAAAGACATCAGAAAAAGAAATAAAACGATAATAGAGAAAAAAAGATTATACATAC
>PVIY010011386.1:0-65552 GCA_004026745.1 Myrmecophaga tridactyla | reverse complement strand
TCTTCACCCACCCCCACTGATCTACCACTTCCTCTAGGGCAGAGACGATGTCTTCCTCATCTTTGTGTCTCCAGCAAAAGGACATGAATGGCGTATGCAAAAGGGAATCCATAAATGCTGCCAGGAGATGGATGGATGGATGGATGTATGAATGGATGGACAGATGAATGATGAGAGTTCAGAGCTAGGTGTGTCTATTTGAGAGTGCTCAGCTGAGGCACTGATTGAGGCCTTGGAGAGTCTATTTTCAAGGACAAGTACAGAAAGAAAGAAGGCTGAGATTAGAGTTTAGGGGGATGACAAAGGGAGGAAGTTATTCACAAACAGTTTAAAAAGAAGTCAGGGAGGCCCTGGAATGGTTCTTACATGTGACTGACCTCGATGTAAACAGATAACTGGCATTTTAAGAACTGTGCATACTCTTTGACCTGTTAACCTATTAAGAGAATAATTATGAGTGAAAACTGTGTCAATTTAAATAACTACCCATAGAGAATGGTTAAGTGAATTATGAGGTACCCACATCATAGAGTATTATTCACCAATTTATAAATGATCATTACAGGCATTTAAAAAAAATTGCTTACAATATGATTTTCAACAAAGATTTAGGAAAAATGAAGACAGTGCCATTATGGAAATCAAGGGAAGAAAGACTTCCCAGGAGAAGGGGGCATCAGAGCAATAATAAGACAGAGAGGCAGAGGAGGGTGTTGTTTTAGTTTGTTAATGTTGGCAGAATGCAATATACCAGAAATTGAATGGCTTTTATAAAGGGGATTTATTAAATTACAAGTTTACAGTTCTAAGGCCTTAAAAATGTCCAAACTAAGGCATCCAGAGAAAGATACCTTGACACTGAAGAAAGACCAAATGGCATCCAGGATTTCTCTGTCAGCTGAGAAGGCATGTGGCTGGCATCTGAGATTCTTGCACCCTGTTTGTTGGTTTGTGCTTCTGATTCCAGTGGTTTCCTTTCCAAGCATCTGTGGGCTTTCACTTAGCCTCTCTGGGGCAAAACTCCGAGTTCTGGTGGGTTTAGCATCTCATGCGAAGGCATCTGGCAAAGTCTACTGGGTTCATCTCTCGGTATCTGGTGTCAAATGGTTCTTGCAGATCCTGTGAGTCCTTCTGATGTTTTCCTCTGCATCTTCAAACATCTGTTTCTGTGTCAGCTCTGAACTGCCTCTCTCTCTGTGAGCTCTTTTAAGGACTCTAGTAAACTAATCAAGACCCACCTTGAATGGGCAAAGTCACATCTCCATCTCATCAAAAGGTCACACCCACAATATTAGATCAGGATCAGAACATGGCTATCCCTACAAGATTAGATTAGGATTAAAAGAGCATGGCTTTTCTGGGGTACATAACAGTTTCAAACCAACACAGATGTGAACAGGTAAGGAAGCATCTGCTGTAGGCTTTCAGAGACTTTGGACATCCCTTACCGTAGGACCCCACTCTGTTTCACAGCAGTTATTTGAATGCCCATGTCTATCTCCCTGGAGCTTAGCCTCCTGTGGGAAATCACCTGTCATATTCATGCCCAGTACAAGGACTGACACAACTGCTTAGTTCTCTTTCTGCCATGCCATAAGGCTTTTACTACTTCTCTCTCCTCCTCATTTCTGAGATGGGTCATCATTGTTCCTATCTCACAAAATCACATAAGGATTAAGCAATTTATTTCCCTTAGTCTCAGAACAAAGTAATGTCTGGACCAGAGAAAGCACCCTCACCCCTACCCCCACCCCCACCCAAATCCAGAGTCTTGGGTCTGGACCATGTTGACTGAGCTGTTCTTTTCATCTATTTAGTAAGAATGGTTAATTGATTGATATTTATGCAATTATTGCTATCTCTGCATTTTCTTTATATATGTTAGCTAGGCTATTATGGATTGTCTGTGCCCCTAGAGTGCAGAAACTATGACTTTTTAAACTTCTGAAGTAGTACCAAGCTGAGTACCACACCCTTGTCCATTGTTTGAAGATGATGTTGTCTCTGATACTGACACTGGAGGTAACTCCATTTTCATGCTCCTTTTCATGTTTCCTACTGGAACATACTATCCTTTGAAGTCTGGTTCTGAGAGCTACCTGGAAGGCTGATGGCTGTGAATCATGGAATGGACAGGGTACCCGACTGTTCTGCCCTTCTTGGCAAAGCAGACAGGAGGCTTGTGGGATGTTCAGGAAGAGGACCCACTTATTTAACAGAATTTAAAGGTATTCAAAATATAAAGGAGTTGGAATGAAAGGTGAAAAATGTAGCACATCTGGAAGGAAAAAGCCCCAACTATTATTTGCCTCAATGAATAGTAAGAAGGAACAGAGAAGTGAACTGGCCAGGATCTCAAGAGCCAGCAGTTCCTATCTTCACAGATTACTGATAGAGCCACTGAAGCACAGAGAGAGTGAGAGAATACCCCACATTCACACTGTGACAGAGACGACTGGTCTCTGGACACCACTACTCACACATGTATGATTCTCTCCTACCCTATGCTGGACAGCAGGGATGATGTACTCAGAGAGCAAATGGGTCCTTGTTCTGTGGTCCAGGAATAAAATCAATGTTCTCCCAGGCAGTGAGGAAGACTGGCTCATTGTTTCCATGGAGGCCACTCGGGAATGTTTTTTTTTTTTTGGTACTCACAAGTCAACAAAATGTCCATAAAGATTTGCACTCCTCACCATCTAAGTGTAACCATCTATGGTTGCAGCGACCTCCTCAGACTGAGAAATTAAGGAATTAAAGCCTACCAAGAAAGAAAAATTGGGAATGTTGACATCATCATTGAGGGGTATTTGTATTTCCAGGATGTAGTTAGAAGGTAAAACCTTCATGAGATACAACCACCTTTCTCAAATTAAGCTATTCAAAATCTTATTCAGATTCACTTTCTCTCTAGTGATAGAGACTCCTCTCTGGTGTTTCTCTCTATTTGCCCATTTTCTCAACGTGAATACCTCATAACTTTGCTGTTATAAGATGGTCTTCATTCTTGTAAAGGAGTCCTGGAGCCCAGCGTGTAGCTATTTGACATCTGAAGCAGTGCTCTTTCTAAACAAGGAACAGCTTTACTACTTCAAGGGGCATTCCAAATTGCCTTTTAGGACAATATTTAAACTTCGCAGCATCACGAGGGTAAAGAGGTACCAAGGGACCAATTCCTACATAGCTCTGCATCTGCATGTTGCTCTTCAAACAAATTAAAGGCCCACTGCAGATCTGAATTTTACAGGTTATGATGCTCCTCAATAGCGGTGCATGACTGTTTGAGAATTTCTTTAGTTTCTCCCCACCAGAGATGTCTCTGTATCAATCACACCAGGATATCTGTATGAAATCTGAGATAGTTAACCAAGCAGATGTTGGTACTAGATAAGATGCAACCTGTTTTTCTATTCTGTTTTTCTATGTGCACATGCTTGTGTTGATGAGTAGGGCTGTGTATCTGTGTGTATGAGAGAGGCAGAGAGAGAGAGAGAGAGAGAGAGAGAGAGAGAGAGAATTTAGAGAGTTTACTGAGATGACACAGCCTCCATCATTTATATAATTTTTTCTCTTCTGGAATCCAACAGTTTCCCCCTGACTCCCCAGCATCCCATTGTCCTGCTGCTGTGGCAGGCTCTTGGGTCTCCAAATGATGTATTTGCAGTGTGGGTGGTAGACGTCAACTGCTTTGTGAGCAGTAACGACAGCCCTGTGGCCTGCTGTATTGTATTGCTAAGCAACACTTGGCAACCTCTTGCCAGTGGTGTTACTTGCTTTTGATGCTTCACAGTAGCATGGCCATGTCTCTCTCTCTCAAGTCTTATGGCTTTGTCTGTTGAATTCAGGGTGTTGGCATGGCTGAAAGCCATCCCAGAGAGGATGTTCATTGAACTGTCAGAGGGTGAATGATTGACATTGGGCACTAGTGCATTTTGTGTAAGGGCTTTGGCAGGTCATCACTGGATCATTTCCCGATAAATGCCATCCAAATCTACCCGACGCACCGCTGAGCAATGAGCCAACCTGGTCTAGAGCCCTAGTGGATGCTCAGTGCTTCTCATGGGCAGTTGCTGGCTTGTCCTGTCCATTCCTTTGTGAGGCTTCCGGGCATTGAAGTGGCTTTTGTACTTGTCATAATTAGGAAAGGATGGCATTTTTTCCCACATATAAAGAGCTCACATTAGGTTGTCTGTTCTTCAGTCGTTTCAAATATTGGTATGTATTCCATTCACACAGGCTGTATCCTTTCATAACCAGGAGGACACCCCAGCAAGCATCAACTAACCCCCAAAAGTATTTTAAATGGATGTGAGTGTGTGACTGCAAACACATGAGATTAATGAAATTAAAATATCATAAACCAGGCCTACAGCCCTCAGCGTGCTTTATAGAGTAACCCAATGATGGTTTCAACTGTGTGCTGTGACTTGTATTGCCTTAAATGGTAGCATGGGAAGGAATGTTCTTTGCACTTGGTTTGAGAAGAGCTGAGGAGTTGTACATATGTGCTTACTCACCAGCTGACCTCAGTTAAGTTGCTGGACTTCTCTGAACCTCAGTTTCCTTGTTCACATACTAAAGGTTCAAATATCTGTATATCGTAGGGTTCTTATAGGAATCAAATGAGATAACTTTGGGGATTGTGTTTTATAAAACACTCTCAGAATTTAATGGATATGTGTAGCACCATCATCATCATCTTATTTACAATCATGTATCCCTGATTCTAATTCTTAAAACAGTATTTTTAAGTATCACAGTCACAATAGACTGCTATCCCTCTAACCTTAACAATAAAAGTTGATAGGTGATCTTGAAATTGAGAAACTAGAGTTTAGTTTGGCAATGTACATGTTGCGCTTATGGTTATTTTAACAGAATAAGGTAAAAAAAAAAAAATCAGATGACATTGCACTACCATTTCCTATTATGTATTATTTTAAATAGTGCTAGTTTCCCAGGGTCTATATTTTTCCCTTTCCCATTAATGGAAGGCGTTGGGAGTTTACATTGATACTTTCTAGTTACTGAACTGTCAGAAGCTTTCCTGTCAATGTGCACGCTGCCAGATGACCTCTGCATACACCTAAGTAAATAAAGACTTCAAAGGAGAGGTGGATAGTGAATTCATTCATATAGCCAGCACCTTTCTCTTTTCTTTTCTTTTCCTTTTCTCATCTTTTCTTTTCTGTCCTTTCCTTTATAATCCTGTCTTTCTTTTATGTTCATAATCCCGATAATCAATTTAATAAATTATATGATTTTTAAAACCGCTACCTAGCATCACTTAGAAATAAACCTTGGATCACACAAGTTCCACCAGTGGAGTCCCAGGAGTGACAAATGCTCAGCATTGTTTAAGATACACTGCTCACTAAGTATCAATGTTCCCTTTTTCTGCGGAATGAAATGATACCTATTTCTGGTAGAGCTGATATAGGTAGAATTGTCTACTTCCAACTTTGTTAAGGTCAAAAATGAAAACTGTATTAGGGCATCTACTCCAAAAATGGACAATGTGCTATAAACTTTACTCATCAAGCAGGGCATTTTGGCGTTTGTCAGACATATAGTGAGCCCTTGTTATGTGCCAGGCGCTGTGCTGGCACCAGGGCCAGGAGGAGGGTGAGGCGAGTGAGGCATCGAGGGGGCAGAGTTTGAGGAAGTGCTGACTTGCACGACGCCAGGAGTATCTTCCTCCTTAAATTTTGTGTCTTAGGCACCTTACTCGCCTCACCCTTGTCCCAGCCCTAGCAAGCACTGAGATATAAAGAAGAAAAGACGGGCTGTTTATCCTCAGGGAATCATCTAGAAAGGGAGACAGACACTAAGATAAAATCCATACAAAGGAATAAGAGGAATAATGGAGGTAGGCACGTGGTACTGTGCTTGGGGAAACAATTCTATGAGCTAATTTAATGTGACTGAGAAAGTGTGCTATAGAAACCAATAATAAGGTTATGTGATTTTGGGGGTGGGTGGGTTGTGAAATGAAATGGAGAAATTTAGGACAGTGATGGTAGCTTTATGCTTCCCAGCATCCGGAGCTGTACAAATGAGGTGAGGTGTGTGTTGGGGGTTGGGAGAAAGACTTTAGACCAGTCCTTGGTGCCGGCAGCGTTGGAATCACACAGGGAAACTAAAGTTAGAGATGTGGGTGGTGACACTTCCAGACCAGTCTTCACCACCTCATTGGAGACCTGACGCCCAGATGCGACTGCTGATTTCCGAGCTTGTCCTGACATTTTAAAGCACTTTCCACCAAGGTGAATGCTCACACCTTCATTGCATCTTCCATCTCCCAGAACTTTATCTCCCACCTCCTGAAATGATCCCTCAGCTTTTTGTCATGAGAAAGTAGGACCATAAAAGAACAATGTTAGCTTTTCTTTACTAAAAAATGAGAGGCGAAAGGAACATTTTGTTTATTATTGTGGGTATTTCCAAAGAGGTAAATACAGTTTATGACCGCCTTGTTAGAAACTCTATAAATCAGTTGACAGTATCTCTGTTTTAAAATCTCTTCTGCATACAAGCAGTAAAATGAAGCACACATTGGAAATTCTGATGATTCAAACTTCAGACTTTCTTTTCAAGTAATAACTTTAATTCAGTTCTTTCTGGCATAAACTTTTTCATCCCATTATGTCAAAAATTGTATTATCCATCCATTTGTCTGTCAGAACGTCTCCCACTGGGCCGATAGACTCCTGGCTTCTCAACTCGAAAACTCCCCATTACATCCTGCTATCAAGAGTCACAATTTTCTATGAAAGTCTCTGGTGACTTTTGACAATGTTTTACGGAGAACTAGACCAGGAAGCTCAGAGTTAAAGGAAATCTTCCATTCTGGCAATGAATATGTAATAGGCATTACACTGTGCAGTATTCCAAAAAATGTAAGGTTCATTAAGTCTTTCTAAAGCAGGGACTTCCGTGTAGCTTTGAAGGAACCTGTCTTCACAATGGCATTAGCAAATGACACTTTGGGGCAGAGAATATTAATATTGCACATTAAGAAACAAATTTGTTTAAGTTCTGTATAGCTATATGTAGATGCTGATGATCCAGAAATAAATAAAAAGTGAATAGTTGTCCAACTTTGTATGTAAATCGCCTTTTGCTTATATACATAAGAATGCTTTTTGCCCCTAAATTCCTTCATATTAACAAGCAGGAGTGTAACTAATATATAAACTAAAGTCATTCTCTTTAATGAGAATGCTAAATATTTTAAAGAAATGCACGGCTGTGAAATATTGTCAAGGGCATTTTTATACTTAAGTTTAAGAACGCTTATGACTTAACTGTTGAATTATTTAACATATTCAGCCTGGAAGCACTATTTATGTATGTTTTTTAATGTTCATACTGATGTTGGCTTTTCTTTGCTAAGGATTTAGGACCTTTGATTTCTGTTTATAAAATTTACATTTTTAATCTCCTATTTCTATGTATTTCCCATTTGACAGTGGCAACACTATCCAGAAGGAAGGGGGAGGGGGAGAAAGATCTCAGGGAGCCTGAAACAAGGGCTGCACATGACAGAAACTCAGGAAGCACTATTAAGAGAATGAAGTCAACTTTGGAAGCCAAAAAAAGAGTCCTTTTTAACGAATCACCTGTATAACTTAAATAATAGTTGTAGAAATATGCACCTGGCTTCCAAGCTTTACTCAAGGAAGTGTGCAATAGACAGGGAGCTGAATTTTCCTGGTCAATAATGTAATCCTGTACAATCAGCATTTGCTACTTGGAGTTGTCAGCTTCTATTTTTCACCTATGTGTTGTTTCACAATTATTACCTAGCCACAGATTTATCAGAGCAACATAAAAACATGTTTTCTCTCATTTTTCTTCAGTTAACCTTGATTTCTATTTCTTAAGTACAGTAAGTTTCCTCAGAGATTTGGGAGGGTTTCTGAGTGGAACCCCCATCAGTGCCATTCAGGAAATGGAAACTGATAGTCAATGGTACTGGGAGGGCAAGCTTTATTTGAGCTATTCTCATTAAATTCTACTCATGAGGTTAATACTATAAAATTTGTCCACGAGACTTGGAAAGGAAATGTACCTAGAATTTGCTTGAAGCACTTGTGATTCCGTAAAACAGCATTTGAGGGAAAGAACGGGCAATTTTTAAGACTGGTATGATCTTGTCTACTGGTGTTTTATGTTGTAAACTATACATATTCATGCATGTATGTCTTATGTATGCATGTATACACTATATACCTATTATATATATGTATACAAATGCATATTACAGCATACATATATATGTATCTATCTCTCTCTCCATATATATATATACATTTAATATTACTAATGTTATTTAGCCAATTTTTACCTCTGCACTAAGTCTAAAAGGCACAATCCTGAGGTCTTGAAGGGATGGAGCCTAAGCCATGCAGTGGAGGTAGAGCTGAAGGCGTCCATGGCTTGTTTAGAGTATCAAAGTTCTTTCTGACATTGGTTTTCACTTTTGTTTAGTCCATTGTTCCTTGACATGTGTGTTCCATCAGGATTATTAAATTCAGTGTTAAAAAGGGTACCCCACCCAATTAAATGAGCCTTGGAAATGCTGGATTAAACAAAATTTAGTGAGATTTCTCAGGGTCCTAAATATATGCCTGTACTTTTGTGAATCCGTAATAAGAGAAGGGAATAGCTACCATCTGCCAAATGTTTTGATCAGGAATCTCTTTTATATTTTTTCCCCAGAACACTTCTGGGTTAGTGTTCCATTGAACACCCTTTGGGAAACAATGATTGTTGTCAATAAACCCTCCTGGACCCAGGCTGGGGGCCAGGTTCTCTGCTGAAAGTCATTATTTCAGAGAAGCACAGTTCATTATCAGCTATACTGTGGGAGGAGACTTTACTAAATTCAGATTTGTACCCCTAATGTTGTAGCATCAAGCATATATTGTACTCAATATATAGATGTTGAATTTATGAATAAATGAATCAATCTAATGGTTTCATCTAAGTACATTTACATAGATGATTACTATGATTTTTGTTTTAATATTTTTTGAATATTCTAAGGAGATATCAACATATTGTTTCCCCAAGTATCACAGTCACCCAATCTAAAATTCTGTTCAAGGGAAGAACCTAAAGAAGAAAAGTAATTTAACTGTATGTAAAATTAAAAGAAATCAAAATACATTTACTTATTTGTAATAACCATTCTATTAACTCACCATTACCAGCTATTGGAAGAATTTGTGCTGTTAACAGCTTTATATATAACACAGTTCATTCATTTCTCAAAAAAAAAAAAATTGCATATTTTAAATGCACACACACACACACACGCACATCACCTCCATCACAGGAAAGCAAAAATGGGGTCTGGCCAAGGCTGAGAGTGTTGTAATTTACTGGATTACAGGTTTGCAAACCTAACTGATCTCATAAGGAATTTATGCGCTGGGTGCCTCATGTAGTTATATGTGTTGATTTCAAGCTGTTATGTACCCCCAGAAAAAGCCATGTTCTTTTAATCCATTCCTGTGGGTGCAGACCTGTTGTGAGTGAGACCTTTCAATTAGGTTATTTCAGTGTAAGATGTGACCCATCCCATTCAAGATGGGTCTTAATCCTTTTACTGAAGTCCATTATGACAGGATAAAAGACAGAAAAAATGAGAAAGCTCAAAAAGAACAGACCCAGATGCTAAGAGAGGACACACAAGAGCACAGAGAGGAGGCCACCGAAACCAGCTGCCGAGAGCAGTGAAACCCAGGAGTGAAAGACCAGCAGACACCAGCCATGTGCCTTGCTATCTGACAGAAGAACCCTGGGTGCCAGCAGCCTTTCTTCAGAGAAAGTATTGTCCTGTTGATGCCTTAACTGGACCTGTAAATTTGTAAACTAATAAATCCCCAAGGTAAAAGCCAATCCATTTCTGGTATATTGCATTCCAGCAGCTTTAGCAAACTGAAACACTACATATTAGATATTGTTACTATACTCTAAAACTGAACTTCTCAACTCTTTTTTCAGTTGCAAAACATACATTTTTCTTATGGAGCTACACAGCAGGTGCTTATGAAATATGTCAATTTAAATCAGTTGCATTTTGGTAGTACTCTGAGAATTCTGAGATAACTCAAGGTCCCCAGGCATATGACATTGGCCAGGATTGTAAGGGAGTGTTCAAGCCAAGGTCACCAATAAGCTACAGACCATGGTAATAAGGATATTTAAGTGAATAGGGGCATTTCTTTCTATATATTGTATTCCCTCAAAAGTAGTTTTGAAGATAAGAGTATATTCTCTCTGGAACAGTAGCCTGAGTGGTCCTATTTGCATTTTTTTCCATTTCTGAAAGTTTTTCCTCAAGATTCAAAAAGGCACTGACTCTTCCAGAAGTTGTGCACAAGAAAACAGCTCTCTGACTTCACTGGAGTACAAGTAGCACTTTGGACATGCAAATCCAGAGGGTGGCACATGCAGATGCTATCTACTGTAGAGCATAACCACCATCATCCCAGAACCTAAAGTAGTTTTCCTAGACAGAAGGGATTTACAGTCATCAGTAGGTCAGGCATCTAAGTTTCAGAGGTATTGCCCGGGCTAGAATGTTCAAACAGACATTTTGCTATAGTCAAGCCTACGCTGAGTCTGGGGGATTAGTGATGGCATGAAAATTCCCCTAAGCACACAGGGTTCAGAGTCTGGACACTGGAAAGAAGCATAAATAACTGTTGTAACAGAGAATAGTCTCCAAGGTGAGTTCTGAAATTAGAATAGGAACGTTCCTTCCCACTCTAGGCATATAGTTCAGCAGGTAGGTGAAGTACAGTGATTCTAGCAGCAACGATAGACGATGGTTCCAACAGGGAAATCTTTATTAAAAGAGAATTTTGCCACAAATTTGAAATGCAGATACCAGTTCCAATAGAGATGGAAAAGGCAAAGTAGACAATTGGATTAGGAGAAGTAAAAAGAGATAGATTGTTACTAATACGGAAATATAAGACAAGACTTGGTTGAAAACACCAAGCTAGGGGCAAAAAACAATCATTGGTTACCTAAGAGGAAGGCAGATAAGGATCATCAAAGGGCACCAGGAAAGTTTGGGAGTGGGGGTAGATAGATACGTTTATTATCGTGATGGTTTCATGGGTATAGAAACACGTCTAAAACTGATCAAATTGTGTGCTTTTAATGGGTGCCATATAGTATGTCAACTAAATTTCAATAGAAGTCTTAAAGAATGAAAGGGAAAAAAGCCTATAAAGCTAAATCCAACCATAGACCCAGAGTTCAAGGCATAAGCATGACAAATAACATAACTAAAGAAGCAAACATGCTGCCTGTGGACCCAGCAGTTCTTTTGCTTGCTGTGGTAAAATGGGCAAAAGGAGAGAGACGGAGGTCTTACTTCCCTACTGGCATGTGTACTCACTTTGCCTGTTATAGGTGGAGAATTTCAACAGGAAGAAATGGTGCCATAGAGCAGCCATACAAAGAAGCACGCCCACTGGAGAAGGCCCAACAAGTCATCTTCCATGAGGCCTCATGGGGTGACATGCATTTCCTTGGTGCCTCACCCCAATGGACACAGGACCACAAGTCCATGGTTAATGAAGGTTCTGTCTGCATTTCTGATGATTTTAAATGGCACAGTCTGGCATACTTATCTTTCCCATAGCAGGGACCAGGTGCAGGCTCACTCTTCCCTGGATGGGTCCTTGGAGCAGCCAGAACTGCTCCTGTGATTCTCCATTTTTTTCTTTTTTAAGTACTTTCATATCTGACCAGTCCTTCTTCTGGTAAAGGTCTTATTTATATAGATTTGGCATTATATTGGCTGCAGGGGTGGGGGGTTGTTTTTGAACATGAAAATCATTCCATCACTGCAAGGTGACTTTGCTTATCTGTGCTCTGACTCAGCAGATGTCAACTTTATAGCTCAACCCTCAGGAGGCAATTCTCTTTATCCTTATTTATGGATTCCTGGATAGACATTTCACTGTAGTTCCCAAATACTGACAATAGTATGTATACAATACAATTGTTTCATAGATTAATTATTGTTCTTTAAAGTATTAAAAATAAGTAAACATGTGTAGTACTTGTCACAAAAACTCTTGAGCAACCGAAATTTTGTTTACCTGAAGCATTCAGTTAATTCATTTTCCTGGCAAAATGTTTACCCTTATGTAGGAGAATAAGACCTTTATAGTGCCTGCAGGTCATTCTGCCTGACCAGTAGAGCACAGAATATCATTCTTTACTACAACTATAAATCATAATGGAAGACTCCTATATCCTTTATGATAATTCATGCAACAGGAGTCTGTTGAGTTTGCCTGAATTAATACTCACAAACATTTTTAGAAGCCTGTGGAATTAAGGATACTCATCTTCTCTGGTTTAGATAGTTCTTTAGATGTGATCACAATGGCATAGAAATTATAGGACTCAAGAGACAGAGACCAGTCAAGGGGTTTCATTTCCCCCTTACTTCTATGCCAAGGAATATCAAGTATTCACCCTCTGTGGGTGAGGGATTCTTCAGTGGACCAAGCAGTCTTGAACCTAAAGCTGTGGTGGGGTGGCTTATCTGGAAATGGGGGTGGCAACCGAGGGGCTTTGATTACAGTCTAAAGCTAATTCCTTGGAAGAACAACTGTTAACTTTCTGGCATAGGAAGGTAAAGGGAAGATCATCTGACTCCTTCCTTGGAGGTAGAGAATAGGGCCTATGGTAACTTCCAGTCACAGCTTCTCTTCTCCTTATTTATAATAGGAGTTTCTCCCCCAAAGCAGTTACATCAAAGGAACAATCACTCTGATTTCTAAACAAATAGACTTTAGCATGAGATTTACAGATATCACATGCTCTTGTTTCATGCCTTTATGTTTAGAAGGGGTGCACAGGCCTTCAACACACCTTAGTTAAAAATGACAGTTATCACCAATCTATTGCTCCCTATTATTTCTCTTGAGAAGTGTGAGATGGGTTCAGGTCCCATTTAAAGGACAGACTTGAGGGTCTGGCATAAAAAAATATTGTCATATGGACCTTGAGCTTTCCATTGTCCACAAAAAGAAGGGCCAGGCCACATGCTGAAAGCTGGCACTTACACATATGTGAGACGATTAATTGCTTGGACAATTTGTTCTCTTTGGCTCTAGTGATCAAATTGGGAATTAAACAACCACAGCGGTCTATGAATCAGGGAATGAGGGTCATAGCAATTCACAGAATGGCAGAAATTCAGGATTGTGTGGCTGAAAGGGACATTAGGGAACCTCTAATCCAATAATTGGGGAACCTCTAATCCAATGACTTGTAAACCTTTTTTAACAGGGGAACTTCTTCCTTCATTTTTTTCAACAAAATAATAGAACCACTACATAAGATCATCTAATAATGGAGCTCATCTGGTAGAAGCAGATACTTAAGGGTCTGAAGATAAACAGTTTAAAAATTGCTGACGGATAAGATACCCCCGATTTCACACATGTAAGGGCTGAGATGCCCTGTCCAGAGCCCCACGTAGAGCAGGGGGCAAAGAGCAGACAAGAAACAGGTCTTCTGAACCACAGCCTAGCGCTCGCTCTTCCTCTGAGGCAAAGTTATCTTTCCAGGGAGGACTCTGTGGACTTGAGGAGAACCAGGGTCTGCCCTTCCCAGCCACATCAGCACCTGAGTGCTGGATGGACAGTATTAGCTGTAGCAGCAGTGGCAGCAGAAATAGTGACGGTCAAGGTGGCAGCAGCAGCAGCGGGACCAGCAGCCACAAGGGTACCTCATGTTCACAGACAATGTTAAAGGTCGCACATTATATCATTTGCTACTCAGATCACTGGTGCAAGATAGATAGGGGAGAATATCATTATCCTCATTTTACAGATGAGGAAACAGGTCCAGAAAGGTTAAGTGACGTACCTGCTCAAGGTTATTTGCACTAAGTGGCAGAGCTGGGTCATCAAGTTCCAAATCCTGAGCTCTTTTCCCTACTCTGCAATGCTCTCATTCTATTTTAAGACGATACTTTTCCAATTTCTTTTCATTTCCCTAAAAACAGGAGTGAAAACCCAGCTCATCCAAGAAAGTAGCCGTTCGCTTGGCATTCCAGCAACAGTTTTAATTTGAGTGGATTGAGATCCTCTCCAATGAGGACCTACAGCTGGCTGGTAGACTAAAAAAAGTCTGTTAAAGCCTGGAACTGCAAATATCCATCCATAAATACTTTGAATGTTTTATTTTAACTTGGAACTTATAAAAGATTATTTGCCAATCATTGATCTGGACCTAAACTTTTCCTTTGAATCAGCTGTTTGGTGTTCAAATTGTCTTTTTTTTGCATAAACCACACCCATAATTTACATCGGCTTCATCTTCCAATTTCAGTTTCTTTCAAGTGGGGTGAGAACTAAGAGACACCGGCAAAGCAATCTGGATAAAACGATTTTAGGTTTTTTTATGATCTTCTCCCCAGTCTTTTGCGGATGTGTCACACATGCCTAATTCCACAGGACACGTTTTTAGTGTTTTGCTTTCATCAAAAAGTGCATAGTTCAATTACAGAAGAATAACACCCTTATTTTCACAGTCACATTTCATCAATGACCAAATATTTAATGAAATAGCACAATAATCATAACAAGAACAATCAGTGTAAATCCCTTGGAAAACAAACACACTATATTACTGGTTAGCAAATAACTCCACTAGTGGTGGTGGAGAGGGAAAGGTGTACTGAAGAGTAGCCTCCTAGCATATACATCCATCAAGTTGTGGGCATCGTTTGTATATTTTACAAAATTAATAGGGAACACTCCTTAATCCAGCAAGATGTTAGGCAGAAGCCTTTCTAAAGAGCTTGACCTGAATACTGAATTAACTGGCCAGTTACATTACTTTGCTGATGTACTGGCAAGTTGCTTCATTGGTTCATCTTGGTTCCTCAGATGGTTCAAGCTCTTGGAAAATGAAAACCTGTTTCTTCATTTTAGAAATCCTCTGTTCCTTTTCACCCATTGCAATAACATGGAATTCTTCATCTAACAGGTGCTCAAAGAAATGTTTTTCTCCAGAATATTGGAATGAGGAGAGCAAGACACTGCTTAGGAAAAAAGCATCCTGGGTTTGGTGAATTATGTGGTGTTTAGCTTCTAGAATGCCTCGCAGGGTATATGAGATGGTAGATATGAAAATACTCAGGAAGCCAATGCAAAATATGCTAAAAGCTTTAACTTAGGTGCTACTTCATTTCATTTTCCCCAAGAGTGCCCTTTTCCTATCTGCATCCCACATGCCTCTCCCAGAAATCAATTCTAGCCATGGTTCAATTTCTGATCACATGCTTAGATTTCTTTTGGCTTTAGGGGCGACAAGACCTTCACTGCTGCTATGATTAAGACTCACAAGCCTCATCTATCTTAGGATGTCCTAAAAGAGACCCCAGATGGGAAGCTTTGGTGGGTACCCAGCATCAGAAACTGTCGAGGAAGGAGAAAATATATCCCGGTAAGTGCAATCTTACAAACTTGCTACTACTTGGAAACGGTCCTCTTGAAAAATGGTAATATTTTTGTATGCCGGCCTCAGAGTTCCTGCTCGAAGAATGCTTGTAGCAAAAATGTATTTCCTCTTTGAGGGTTTTCTGAAGAATGCATTTAGGTAGGAGCTAGCCTTTTCTTCCCGAAACAGCGTGGACTATCCGTCAATCTACCAGCAAGCCACTCATCAAGTTCACTCGACAAAGGGTTAGGGCAGCAAGCCCCCACAATAATGTGGAAACAGAAATATTACAAAGTAAAGGCTTATAAAATAATAAAAATTCTACTTACTCCAGATACCTCCCTGTGCCTTTGGCAAAATACCTTAAGCATTCCACATACGGCGGGCATTGTCTTTATAAGATGGCACCTCATAAAATGGTATTAAATATCACCAACGGGGCTTCATATTTCATCCAGCAGGGTTTAGGCCAGGCATGTTCTATATCACACATTATTAGAATGACATCTGCTTTGCAAGTTGTGTACCCAGGAGCCTACCCGGATCACTCATTTCAGCACTCATTCTCGAGGCTTCTGTGCCTTCATAATGCCTAATATGTTTAACTCATTTTGAACAGCAGTCTAAAGCCTGCCACGGCCCTCTGGCCAAAACTGTAGCTGTCAGACAACGGAGCCAGCTATCAAACATTCTTCATTTATCATTAGTGGTGATGCAGTTGTACAGAAAAATGTGCCCACCGTACTGAAAGGCTGTCAATTGTTCCCCCCTATAAAACTCTTCTCCTCAAATAGGGGCATTTCTCTGTGGAGGCCTTTCCATTACATTCCGCTCCTTTTCCCACAACACTGAATTTATAATGCAAAGAAAATGGGGACCATATATTCATCCAAATGGCCTCTCTGCTCCGAGATGAATAAGGAGATCATCAATGGCCGCGTCAGAGCAGGGCTGCACATGCCGTTGGGGGAAATTAATAGAATCAGCCCAGAAAGAGCAAAAAAGAAAGAGAAAGAGGGAAAAATCACCCATAGGTTTTGTGCTGAGGGTGAATCTTGAATAATAAAACAGCCCATCAAGAAGTTGGAATCCTCTTTGGAATTACCATTTGGTGAACAAGGTAGGATGTGGAGATGACACACCTGCATTCGGAGGCAAGTTCTCTAACTTTATGCTCTGCATTGGAGTCCTGCTGACAACAGTTCTTGTGGTTTCCTTTTCCCCACCTGTAAATTGGGCTGCCCGAGTCAACTTCCAATCTCAGAGGTCACCCAAATCTTTCTTTGTTGTTTATAGCACTCTCATGGAGGTTTTTTTTATAATATACATATATATTATAAATTATGTGTGTATATATATATATATAGTAAGTTAGATGGTCGATAGTCCTGGCAATGATTGACATAGTTATTATTGGGCTTATGATTACTACTAAGATTGCAAAGTTTGGCCCTTACCATTTTATTCTTCCTCCCCCCACAGGACTCTTCCCACTCAAGCACCATAGCTGTCCCTCTCTTGATTCTGCTGGGAGAGAAATGGATTCAATTAAATGCATTTGGAATGCCTCTAGGTCTCAGCCAGTGTCTTCAAAGAGAGGGGAAGAGTGGTTAGTAATGATAACACAGGCTTATTGACTTCAAAGGGGGAGGTCTGGTGGATGGAATTATTCTCACGATATCTCTGTCAGAGTCAAGTTATTATCCCATTTTAGAGATGGGAAAACAGTGCCTTGCCTGAGGACATGGAAAGGAATCGTCCCAAGAAAGAGAATGAAAGCCTTGCCACGGGTTTCTATGTCTTTCTCAAGTTCAAACCATTTTCCCAACAACAAAAAATTTCATCCTCAGAGAAGAGCAAACTTCAGGATAGTTAGAAACGGCCAATACAGCCAAGAAGAAATAATCCATTTGACACACCCTGTAAAGACATCAAACTATTTATGGAATGATTTAAAGAATGGAGGGGAGGAGAATTGCCCTCTACTTGCCCCTTTTTATCCAGAGCCTGATTCTGTCTTTATCCAAAGCATAGTGTGCCAGCCTGCTGGGTGGGTGGGATCAGATTAGGGCAGCCGATAACCAGCTCATGGCTGAACACACCCTATTCCATCTCAGACTAAAAGGAGCGTGATTCATTTCCCGACATCCTACCTCCTTGATACTTTTGGAGAGCCCTCTCCTTCCAGTTTGGGGAAATGTGTCAAGAGCCTCAAAAGTCCAGGTGAGCTCTGTGGGTAACTGTGTACAACTCTACAGGTTGTTCTGCTAGGTGCAAGCTGGCCAGCTCTGCACAACTTTCTATGCAAAGCTTGCTACGTATTTTCTAGTCTCTCTGGACCAGGGGTATCCAATACAATTTTCCTCATTTCCACAACTATGTCTCTCCAGTTCTAGAATTGTTCCTCTTTTCTCTCCCAGTTGTTTCTAGGAGCTCACACATCATGACTAAACAACTTCTTCTCTGCCTCAGTATTTTTCCTGTAAAATCGAACTTTGCTACAACATACTGGCTCTGGAAACACATGATGATTAACTGTCCTCTTGGTTATAATCTCAAAATAGAGTATCTAGACTCTTATCTTCTTTAATTTTCCTTCCCTTCCCTCTAAATCACCCTTCACCTTTTTTCACCTGCTTTCTTACAGTCATACAGGGTAATGCATTCAAAGCATGTTCTTCATCCGATGCTCACAGGGAATTTATGGTTTCTAGTGGAGCTGTTCTACTGAAGACTTGATCAACTTTAATATTTTTCTTATATCCTTTGGCACTGTTCATTCCAACTCAAGGCAGGCAACTCAGCACTCCAACTGATTGGAGATAAATGAGTCAATTCAATTCAATTCAAAAAGTGCTACAGTGCCATGTAATTCATTAACACTGGAGATATGTAAGACACTGTCCCTCTCCTTAAGGAACATGCAGTTTAGTTGGAGAGCTACAAAGAACGCCTATGAACTTCATTATAATACTGCAGAGCAATAAAATGGTAAAGTCTAAGAAAATGTTCAGAACAGTGGGCTGTATGGACAAGAATGGAAAGCAGGTATTTTACCTCTTAAAGTGCCTAAATCTCAAAGGCACTGTAGGATTTGGAAAATTAGAATGAATGGTTGAGACCTTTCAACTAGAAGTGACAACAGGATCAAAGGCCATGAATTAGGTCATTGTCTTTAAGTCACTTGAAGAAATGGAAAAGAAGAATCCTGGGGTTGGGCAAGGTTTTTTACTCATTACCTTAGTTATGGCTTATTGAAACTTTCTACCTCCTTTATGTGTAGCCATCATTGCTCCTTACTGGCTTAAGCATGTAAAACCAGGAAACCAAGTAGCAAATGAATTTCCACCAGGATGGTGGCTTTCGGCGGGGTATTTATTGCTGGCCACTATAACAATGACTTTAGTCATCGCTACAAATGAGAGCAATGGAAGGACAAAGGGAGTGCTCCTGGAACCTTCCAATAGCTGAAACCAACTGGCCTCTTTTCCACAGATGTCATCACTCCTTTTCTGCCCTCTGGGATCTCTAAGTTAAGCTGTGCCACAACAACATTGACATAGCAAGGTTTAGAGAGAATGCTCAACATTAACTGGGCAATTCTGTAAGAATGTCCAAACACTACAAACTGAAACAATTCATTTTTACCGCCATCATCTCCTTGAGCTGTTCAGTCTTTAGTCCATCCCACCTATGGGTGGTAACACTATTGCGCACAAATTCACACTCCAAACCAACCACTCCCCTCACTCCTTCAGCTCCAATCCCCAGGGCTTTTCTGTCAACACAGTCCTTTTCTGTATTGGGAAGAAAAAGAAACAAAATATATGTTGAAGTACTACTGAAGGAGGGCTTGCAATTTATTAGAGGATAATTCCTAAATTAAAATTCAGAGCAGCAATGCATCTCTAATGGCGACATTTCGGGCACTGTAACAAGCTGACATAATAGCTCTTGGGGACTGGGTGGGGGGCTTCATTTAGCTGTCCTTAAATCATGCTATGTGAGTAGTACATACCCTGCCAAATTATAAATCTAGCCTTTATTTCAGAACCCGTAGTTACTTAGAGAGCTAAAAACCTAAAAAGTTGTAAGCTTCATGAAGACAGGGATTTTGTCTGATCAACCTCCTGATATCCTAAAGCTATCAGACAGTGCACATTTGGCAACTCACTAACTAAACTCCCTACATGCTTCGGGCTGGGCTCTTTGGAGAGAGTGTTATACTAGCCTGGGAAATATTAAGTTACAGACTCCCCTGGCCTCGGAAATCCCTCCATCTGTCTCACAAGCTTTCTCAATGTCTCCCTGGCAGTCATTTCAATTTCCATGACAGGAAAAAAAAAAAAACAAGAAGAAGAAGAAAGAAAGAAAAGAAAAAGAAAAAAAAAAAAAAAGAAGTTGTGGTCGGTGCCACAACTTGAAGTTTCATTTAATGTCAATTTTGATGGGAGAACTGTACAATAACTCCAAGTTGGAGGTGCATTTTTTATACTGAAGGTGAGAGACCAATTAGTAGCTCTAACTCCTTAAACAGATGGTTATCATATGATAACAGTGGTGCCTGCCCTGTCCTTTGCCATTAGAAAGTCATCTTTTCCCTAATATCTTTCTCTACAAAGGAAAGACATCATGCAGACAGATTGCATGGCTTAGACACCTCTGAGAAGTGGAGTTTATAACAGGACATGTGGAGCTGGGGAATCTTTTTTTTTTTTTTTTTTTTTTTTAATTACTGGTCAGATTCAGCACTCAGAAAACTGGCTGCAGGATAAAATGAAAGGGACTAATTTTAGATGCAGCAGAGACACCAAAGAGATACAATTTGTAGGTTCTGGACTTTACCTTAAACTGGAAACAGTGGGCATGATTCAGTGGACCCTCAATTTTACCCACAAGGGAGCCTTCCTTTCTGTGGCTTGGAAACTCAGGATAAATGGGAAGTAACATAACCTTCACTGGAACTCCTCAGACTCAGTTTCCCATCTTGACAAACTGGACTGGTGCCACAGCTTTTGAAAGAAGTGGGGGTTAAGTGAAATTCCAAGTGAAAATCACAATGCCTGGAACTCTTACCTCCCCCCCACATATTCAGGCTAGGAAGAAGCACACCAGGCACTGACCTAGCAGGAAGTTGGGTCAATGTATAAAGTCATCTGGATACCCTTCTTTTTTACTCAGTGCAGTTGTTAAGAGCACAGACTTAGGTGTCTGGTTAACGCTATTTGGAATCCTGGTCCCCCCAGTTGTTGAGTGTGTAAGCTAGGGCAGGATACATGACCATTCTGAACTTCAGTGCCCTCATCTGTAAAATGGGCAAGACCTACCTTGTCATGGGATTTATTATGATGATTAAAGGAGACAGTTCACACAGTGAGCTTAAACAGGATGCCTGGGCCATGATGAGTATATATTTTTTCTCTTCCCTTCCTTCTACCTCCCCCTATTTTTCTTCCTTTACCTGTTCCTTTAGCTCCTTTACTTGTTCATCTTCATCTACATTTTGATAGGACTCCAAGCCCCTATCTTTCCCAGTAATCCAGAATGGATTATAGCACTACTTCTGACCCCCAATTTTCCTTTGTGCTCAGTGCCAGTGCTCCATTCTCTAGGTAAAGAAATAAAGGCAGAGGGAAGTCTTTAAACTAGCCAAGCGGTTGCTATTGGCCAGGTGGGTCCTTGGTCTTGATTTTAAATCATTTCCCTGTTGATAACGCCAGTTCCCCTGCCTATAAAGTGAGAGGATGGATTAAGGTCTCCTATAGCTTTAACCGACTAAGGCTCCTAGATCTCACGTGCCTTCTCATGTAGTCCTCTCCTCTGAAATTTCCCTTCCTTTCTAGATATCAAAACTCCATTCAGGGTCACAAACAGACATTGCACAGTACCTTGTACTACTTCCAAGATATTTACTGAATAAACAAACAAATGTACATTGAAAACAAACCCCTCGACCAAGATTTTTTGAGCATCTGTTCTGGTCCCCATGACTTGGTAAAGTCCTTCCAGGTCTCTCAGTCTTCTGAATCTTGATGGTTTCACAATGTGTGCAACATAATTGAACGTTTAATCTCTACCATCTACTTCATGGGAAAATTGTGTTCTATTTATGGCTAGAACCTTACAGCCTAGTTCAGTACATGGCAGTTTACAAGTGCTTCATAAAAGCCTCCTGAAAATTTCAGTGATCAACTCACTGAATAACTCATAGGAAAATCTCTGCTAACAACTAGATAGCAAATCAGTTGAAGACCAGGTTTTTGTTTTTGTTTTTTTTCACTTTTACCATATTTTATATAGCATCTAGCACTGGATACAACATTTAGTAGGTGCTCAAAAATATGTCCTTATTACCTCTATATTTATGATGAATTCTTCTGTACTAAAGGATATACTGAGGCGTGGTCTTCAACAAAATCCCAGAGCTAGAACTGTTGCTAAGGCCAGCAAGGCAAGGCTTTCAGTGAGAATGATCTTGAAAGGATTGTGGAAAGAAAGAAGTGGCTCTTTAAATGGTTGTGAAAAATGACAGAACACCCATATGCATATAAATGAGCAGGCAGAAACCCCTTTCCTCACGGCCACCACCAAGAAGCTCCCCTTCGTCATTAGCAAACATGCAGACCCCATTTTTTTTATGACTTGCCTCCTTTAAGGACATCTTTGACATTCAGCATTCTTCCCTTTGTATAAAATGCTGGAGATTTGGAGGCTGGGAGAGAGAGGAAGGCAAAGCCTTATTTTGTTTTGTATTTTTCCTTGAGTCCTGAACCTGGCCCAGAGACTTTGAAATCTCGAGGGACAAGTCTGACTTGAAGTTATGATCATTGGCTTCTTCTTCTTCTCCTTTTCTTCCTCCTCCTTCTTCTCCATCTCATTTCTGGGTACACTTCCTCAACAAATGACCCCAAAGCATGTGCTACAAACAGGTCTCCTGGGTTTGAGTAATTAGCCCATTAAAAATAGCCTTGAGAAATATCCTGGCCCTTGTTGGAGCAGGTACAGATCTCTGACAGCAGGGAAACATCAACCCTGCTTATTCTTGACCTGCAAGCACAGCCTGCTTTTCTCCCTTTTGAAGGAGGCCACAAAGGCTTGGTGCTTCTCTAGCTGAAAAGTGAGATCTTGTGACAAGGAAGCTCCTGAGCCTGATTAAATATTGAATAAGAGAGTTCATTGATTGACTTGCCCTCAGTAAAATAAAGTTTGAAATAAAGCCCCTGGAGGGCCACACCCTCTAGTCTGCCAGGGGCCATCCTCTTAAAGGCAGGGCCATTATCATTACTTGAGTGATCCCACAGAAAGCGTGCATATAATGAAAAGCACTGCAAGTATCACCCTGTTGCATATCAACTAAAAGCCTGAAGAGCATTCTGGAGTTTAGGGTTGATGTTTCCCTGCTGTCAGAGATCTGTACCTGTTCCAACAAGGGCCAGGTTAAGGGGTTAGGCCAGGATCAGCAGACGGAGGAGGCCAATCCTGCCGTTGATCACCACCAGCCACATCTGCTACTGAGGGCTTTAGACTCAGCTTGTGCTTTCAACTCAGCACAGTCATATTTAAAGAAAGACTCACCCCAAGTCTACAGTGGCATCAAACTAGTAATTCTGCAGTGATTGTTTCCCTAGTTAGCCAATCAATCCCCTATCTTTGAGGGTGTAGAAAAAGAAAGAATATATTAGCAGATCAATTAATCAAGTGATTTTATTTCATTCTTTCTTACAGATTATAGCTGTTTACTTGAACAGATTTTCACATTGTAAGAAATAATAAATGATTCTTTAAGCTTTTTTTTTTCTATTCAGGATTACTGTAAAAATGACATCTGTGTCATTTTTGGACATCTGAGGGCTTTGGACATAATTGCCCATTTAATGTTGGATTGCTACATCTTCATAGGAGGTCAAGGTTGGAAGAGTTGGCCTTTCAAGGATGCTCCTGAGTTTCATTTTTCTGCTATGATTAGGCATTCCTCATCATTTCTTCATTATTAAGTTTGTAATTGTGCCAAGAAAAATAAGATTAAATGGCACTTCTCAACCTGTCATCAAGCTAGATACAACACATGACAATTTAGAGTGCATCAGCCATCCTACATGTTAGAATAATACAACACAGCAATGAAGCTGAAGCTTGAGGTTAAAATTCCATCACTGGCCTTCATGCCTTTCTCAATCCATCCAACCAGCCATCCATCTATCTATCCATCCATCCACCCATTCAACAAACCCCAGATGAATGCCTATTATGTGTCATCACTGTCTTTGATGAGCTTCCTTTCTAGAGCAAGGAAAAATACAATCAAAACTAAAACAGTATGGGGCATGATGGAGAAAATTTCCATAAGTTTATGCAGATCAGAGAACTGTTGAATCTTACTAAGGCTGGAGAAGGCTTTGCAAAGGAATTAGCAGAGTCTTAAAACCTCAAGCAACGTTTATTGATTTGTTCCCAATTACAAAAGCACCACATGTTTGATATAGACAATATTTGAAAATATATAAAAGAGTAAAATATAAAATCCCCCATCATTTGACGATCATTCCTTCTTCTACTGATGTGTATAAAACAAAAAAGTGTAAGTCCCTTCTTTCCTTCTTTTAATCCGAGATTCCAAAGGGTTAAGATTGCCATACATACGCTATCAGACTTTTAATTTGCTCTTATATTAATGTACCCCATTCATCTCCTCACCCAGCACACAGATAAGTTAAGGCAGCCAATTCTGGAATCTAACCAACTGCCTTCAAATCTCAGCTCAACCACCAACCAGCTGTGTGATTGTAAAGCTTTTACTTTTAGGACATGGAAATGCACTCTGAAGAGCAAATCCATTTCTGGACAGCATTCCTAAGCAATGTTGTCCAAGAGAAATATAATGCAAGCCATGAATGTGATATACAAATGTAATTTTAAGCCATCTAGTAGCCACATTAAAAAGTAAAAATGTACAGGTGCAATTAATTTCAATATATTTTATCTAACTCAATATATCAAAAATGTAATCTCTTCAACATGTAATCAATTTAAAAAATTGAAAGGATGTGGAGAAATTGGATTTCCAGTTTAAGTTAGATACTGACCCTCTCTGTGTCTTATGTTCCCCTTATGTTAAAATGGAGATAATAAAAATACATATTCTAAGTCTATTTTAAGAATTAAATAGAAAATAAATGTAAACAGTTTCTAACATAAAGTAAATACTAAGTAAATGTCTTAGTAGTGGTAGTAATAGTGGTAATAGTGCAAATAACAAGCCACATATATACTGTTTAAAAAAGTAAAATCAAGATATATATTGCCAATGTATATGTTTCCAAACCTATGCATTGTTTTGTTTTGCTAAAGCTGCCAGAAATGCAATATATCAAAAATGGATTGGCTTTTTCAAAGGGGATTTATTAAGTTATAAATTTACAGTCCTAATGCCATGAAAATGTCCAAATTAAGGCAACCAGAGAATGATACCTTGACTCTGAAGAAAGGTTGATGGCATCTGGGGTTGCTCTGTAAGCTGGGAAGGCCAGGGCAGCGTCTGCTGTCCTTCTCTCCCAGCTTCTGGTTTCAAATGGCTTTCCCAGCTCCTGTTTCCAGTGGCTTTCTCTCTAAGTGTCTGTGGGTTCTCACTTAATTTCTCCAGGGACAGACTCTAGGTTTCATTTCTTAGCTTAGCATCCTCAAATGTCTGTGTCTTGGTTTCATCTCTCGCATTCTGTGTCAGCTCTGAGTTCTCTCTCATAAAGAACTCCAGGAAAGATTAAGACCCACGTTGAATGGGTGGAGTCACATCTTCATGGAAACAACCTAATCAAGAGGTTCCACCCAACAATAGGTCTGCCCCCAAAAAATTGGATTAAAAGAACATGGCTCATCTGAGTTACATAATAGCTTCAGTAGCACAGATGTCTTTTCCCAAATTAGTCCCATTGTGATCAACTAGATGCTCCTTCAATGACTACATTGTAGGATTGTTCCAGAACTTATTTAATAAATTCAGAATATCACTATAAAAGCTGTCTATGCATACTTGCATACTTTCATGCATTTGTCCCAATATTTCAATAGGACACATTCCTGGAAGTAGAATTTCCAGGTCATGAGATATGTGCATTTTAAATTTTGATTAAATGGTAACAAATACACTTTTAAAAAGTTCTTACAATTTACAATCCACCAATTCTAGATGTTAGTCCCCATTTCCCCTGGCATCACCAGTAGTGGCATTTTCATAATTTTTATTTGCGTTTATTTAATTTTTAGTGAGAATGAATACTGAGATTATATGATTAGCCTTAGGGAAGGATTTTGAACAGTATCTGGCACATAAAAATTTAAATAAGATTTTCTTACTGATGGAGCATCTTTCTGTGTTTGCTGTTCATTATTTGCTCCTACTTTAATTTATTTTTCTTATCCTTTGCCTATATTTCCTACCCAGAATTACTGTGAAAATTGATGGGAACTAAAATTTATTTTATTTCTTTTTCTTACTTATTTGGAGTGGTCCTTGCATATTTACTATATTACTCCTATGAGAAACAAGCCAACTTTTCTTCCTGTCCTTTGTCTTATAATTTAGTTTAATGCTGAGTAAAATTTAGATGGGTGACATTTCGGTGAGAAAGGGATTTCAAGAAGAAGGAACAGAATCTGCAAAGACACATGGATTTTAAATGGAGATTGGACTCTGAGAACACAGAGCAGACTTGTGTTGCTGGAACATCCATGGATATGAAACTAGAAGAGTATCATATATAATGGGTCTTAAATGCCATTTTAGGAAATGTGAGCTTTATTCTGAATGTAATGGTAAACCACCAAGAACTGAAGAACAGAGGGGTGACAGGACTATACCGACAGTTCTCGCTCTAGGTCAGAGTTCATAAATTGTTTGGGTTGAAAACAACACCAACAAATCCAGGGGACACCCAGTCACCATTCAGTTCTGCAGTAGTGCCCTGATGTACAATGTGAGTATTGGTCAGAAACCCTTTAATAGTATAATGGTTAATTTCATGTGTCAAACTGGATAGGTTATAGTTTCCAGTAGTTTGATCAAGAAATCACTGGCATAATATGTATAATGAGCATATTTCATAGATTGATTAGCATCTATAGTCAGTTGGTTCCGTCTATAGCTTATTGCATCTATAGTCAGCATAGGAGATTGCCCTCAACAATTAGTTGGTGGCTGTGCTCATTTGAGACGGTTACGTACCCCAGAAAAGCCATGTTCTTCTGATCCAATCTTGTGGGAGCAGCACTATTGTTGGGTGGGACATCTTGATTAGGTTGTTTCCATGGAGATGTGACTCCACCCATTAAGGTGGGTCTTAACTAGCTTACTGGAGTCCTTTAAGAGGGGAACATTTTGGAGAAAGCTCAGAAACAGATGCTTGGAGATGCCAAAAGAGCCATTTGAAACAGAAGCCCAGAGAGAAGGACAGCAGACATCACCATGTGCCTTCCCATGTAACAGGATTCCATTGACCTTTCTTGAGTGAAATCATCCTCTTATTGGGACTTTAATTTGGACAAAAAGTGTAACTTGTAAATTAATAAATCCTCTTTATAAAAGCCAATCCATTTCTGGTATATTGTGCTTCAGTAGCATTAGCAAACTTAAACAGAGGTCTAAAAGCACAACTGAGGATTTCCAAATACACACATACACACACACATTGTTAGTTCTGTTTCTTTGGAGAACCTTAACTGATACGGAGGGTCTGAAAAAAGTCAAGAAATTTCACTCACACACAAAACTTTGCATCATATTTTAGAGTTTTCAGAGATAAAATGAAATCCACTCACAGACCTCCAAAGATTCAGATACCCAAGGGTCTGAAGCCCTGTTCTCAGACCTTTGTGAGACATTGGTATTTACTGTTCCTAAGACTGGAAATTATAATACAGTTTTTTTAAACCAAAATTAGGGTCACTAAAACTTTAGGACATGGAAATGCACTCTGGAGAGCAATCCATTTCTAGACAGTATTCTAAAGTAATATTGTCCAAGAGAAATATAACACAAGCCATGAATGTGAGGTACAAATATACTTTTAAGCCATCTAGTAGTCACATTAAAAAGTAAAAATAAACAGGTACAATTAATTTTAATATATTTTATCTAACTCAATATATCAAAAATGTAATCTCTTTAACATGTAATCAATTAAAAAATTTGAAAGGATGTGGAGAAATTGGATTTCCAGTCTATTGATGGGAATGTAAAATGTTGTAGCCACTGTGGAAAGCAATATGCAGTTCCTCAAATAGTTAAATATAGAATTACCACATGAGCCATCAATTTCACTTCTAGGTATATACCCAAAGAAAATAAAAACAGGGTCTTAAACAGATACTTGTAAACCACTGTTCATAATAGCATTTTTCACAATAGCCAAAAAGTGGAAACCACCCAAGTGTCCATCAACAAATGAATGGATGAACAAAATGTGATACATACACATGATGAACTATTATCAGGCCTTAAGAAAGTGTGAAGTTCTGAGATCTGTCACAACATGGAAGAAGCTTGAAAATGTTTATACTTAGTGAAATAAGCAAGGCATATAAGGTTGAATATTGTATGATGTCAGAAAAGATGTCTAAAAATATTCACAAAAAAGTCACAGAGATAAAAACTAGATTAGAGGCTGCCAGAGGATGCTAGGAGGGGAAGGCGTAGAGTTCATCTGGAAAGGGAAGAAAAAAAGAATCTTCTATGCCCTAAGGCCTGTGCTAGCTGCAATCAGAAGTGCAAAGATGGACCAAACTCTTCTAGAATTCCTGAGCTTTGACACATTCCTGCAAGGAAGATTGAAAAGCTCTCCATTACTAGACAGTAAACTAAGGCTAGTGGGCAGGGAAGTGGGCATAATTTTTTTTAATGAGTAGTTCTACATTCTTTTTTCCATAGTAGGTCTTTGAAATTTGGTGTGTATTTTATACTTAGGTTGCATCTCAATTATGACTTGCCATAACTCCAGGGCTCAATAGCCACATGTAACTAGTGGCAACCAGTTTAGATAGCACAGTTTTAAATCATCTCTTAACATATCCCATTTCTTAGCATATCCCTTTCTCTTAACCCATTTCCATCCAAAAATATCTATTTCAACCTAATTAGGTATCACTAAAACATTCTCGTTTTCATCTTATTCCACCAAATTTCTTCTTAGACAATCTCACCATAGTATGAATGCAGAACAGTAAGTTTTCTTTCCAAGGAACAATATATTTGAAATTTGGCATCCCACTGCAGAATAGGAAGTGTTAAGCCCATCGGAAAAATATCCTAAAATTAGGGAAGAAGAACGCTCCTTCAAAGCAAGCAGTGTTTCATAAATAACAGCATTTGGGGGACTACCAGTTTCTTCATGGGTATACATTATATTCCCAGAATAAAGCTAATTCGGGAGATAGTGAGCAACAGGATAACATTAATCCAACCCACATACCTGAAGAACTAACTGAACCTTCCTGAAAAAATAAATTTAAATATGACCCTAGACATTTTATTGACTTGAAGGGATAGATTTGTTAAGAGTAAATATGCACCTATGAAGAAAAAGAAAAGAAAACAGTGCCTCAAAGTGTTTCTTATGTATAACTTTGTAATAATAACATTTCTTGGTACATCTAAATGCATTACAAAATAATGCAGAGATCCTCCTGTGACCACATGCCACTGAAAGGCAGTGGATTTACAGGGGTGCCGAGACCTAGAGACTCAGGGAACCTGGCTCAAGTTCAAAACCCTAGGAACCTTCCACTCTCTCCTTCCAAATGAGAGGAAGACAAGCTTAGTAGTGTCACGATTTGAGCTATAAGTAGCAGTCTTCTAATTAAAAATAAACCGAGTACATTATTTCTATTTACAGCTTTCCCACAATTTAGCAGCAATGTGAAGATGGAGAGAGATGCTGGAAGCATATGTTGAAAAGTCCCAAATGCATCTGAGAGCATTCATTAGAGTAAACACCCTCTGAATGTGTTTCTTTACCCCCAGTGCCCATCTCCAAAGGGTTTGCCAAGCTGTTCAAGGACAGCATAAACAAAGTTATCTTCAGAAGGAATTATCCAGAAAAGACATGGCTACAATTAAATTAGTAACTGGAAAGAGCAGTGCTTTTAACTACAGACATTCCCTCCTGCAGGACACTTTCATTTTTTCCCGTGGCTATTAGAAAATGGTGGAGGGAGGGGACACACAGAAGAGAATTAGGAAAGGGAAAAAGAAAATGTCTGTGGGCTTTCTGGATAGATACTTCAGTTGAATTTTGACATCAAAAATGTCCAGTAAATACTTGCTGAATGAATCTTCCAAAGACCAGTAGCCATCTTCCAGGTATTTTGAAGGCGTGTGGTATTGTAGGATGCAAATGCTTCTTATCCACTATGTTGATGGGATTTCTCCATTTTTGCACTATTGACATTGGGGCTGGATGATTCCTTGATGTGGGGGGGTGTCTGTACAGTGTGGGGTGTTTAGCAGCATGCCTGGTCTCTACCAACCAGAAGCCAGCTACATTCCCTCCAAAAATATCTCCAGACATTGTCAAACGTCCCCACGGGTGTAGGTAATGGGTCAAAATAACCCCTGGTTGAGACCCACTGGTAAGTTTTGGTATGATAAGGTAAGTCTTCATCCATTCATTTATTCAATAAAGCTGTCTCATGTATTAACCACTATTGAGTGTCAAGCACTGATGGCGGCACTTGTCCCTGCCCTCAAATGATTCCCAGAGTCGTGTTGGAGGGAAAGTTTCAACTAAGACATGAGAGATTGTAGACTGAGTCTTAAAAATGGGTGTGAACCTCTTTCTGAGGACATTTAGAATGTGCCTTTAATTGCAGTAAAGGTTATATATTTAGAAAAGTTCTGAGAGAAAAGCCCATTAAACTGAGTGAGGGTTTCTGCTCTGCTAGTGGGTTACATATTAAAGATAGATTTGAAGGCTCTCAGAGAAGCGGCGAGGCTGGCCCCTATACATCTCTGCTGACTTCATAAAAAATAAGGGTGCCACTTTGTGACCCGGGCAGCTCTACAAGAAGATTGTGTAACATGCAGTATGCCTTCGATCCAAATAAACTCCCAGATTATTAAAAGGATGTTTTTTCCCTCTCGAGGTCAAGGTGAGTCACCGGAGCGTTTTCCCTGTTATTAACCAAGCACTAGATGTACAAGGCTTAGATATTAAAAGGCATTAGCCAAGGCATCATGGGCATCTAGTTTAGAACAAATGCAAAATTGAGGGGAAAGCTGCATTACTTACAAAGCAAGTAAATGGCCTGGAATATTAGATGCCATGTATACAAACTCATTCAAATTTCTATGGCCAAGTAACACGGAGATGTAACCAGTCTTCTGAGCACCTGAAGCCAGCCTCTCCCCAGTGTAATTCTAAATAGAAAAATATATAACCACTGACTTACCTTGACCCAGAACTGCCAACAAATCTCTACATTCCTTCAATAATCTGGGTGTTTATTTCCACCAAGAAGCATGGTGCTGGTAGCACAATGAAACAGGCCCCTTCCTAAGCTCTATCTAAATCCACCCCCTCCCCTTAGAAAGCAGGTAACCCACCTCTCCCACTCATAAAAAGGTTGCAGGCCTCAATGGAAACTGATCAGAACACTGTTAGAAAATTCAAGTTCAAAAAGTATGTAAATCTAAATATATATATATATATATAGATATATATATATGTAAACCTAACTCAAGAAAGTGTCCTAAAGCCAGAATTAGACTGCCTCTATAGGTATTTTTCTTCGAATTAATTTTATTTACAAATACTCCATATCCACTAAACATCAACTTCCCTTTCCTCCCACCCTTATTCTCTGGTAGCCTCTAATCTACTTTCTGTCTCTGAATTTTCTATTTCTAGACATCTCTTATGTCATCATACTATATCTGTCTTTATATGCCTTGCTTATTTCACTGAGCATATTTTCAAGTTTCTTCCATGTTTCAGATATCTCACAATTTTATACTTTCTACAGCCCAATAATATTCCATTGTGTATATGTACCACATTTCGTTTATTCATTCATTTGTTGGTGGATACTTAAGTGCTTTCCACCTTTTGGCCATTGTGAAAAATGCTGTTATGAACAATGGTGTGTAAGTTCCTGTTTGAGAACTCTCTTTGGGAATATACCAAAAAGTAGAATTGATAGGTCATGTGGTAATTTAACTTTGTCACTTGGCTTTCTACATTGGCTGCACCATTTTACATTCCCACTAATAGTGCACTAGAGTTCCAATTTCTCTTCATCCTCTCCAAAACTATTTTCCTTTTTATTTTTTTAAATAATAGCCATCCTTATAGGCATGAAGTGACAACTCATCGTGGGTTTGATTGCATTCCCACAGTAGCTAAAATGTTGAGTATATTTTCATATGCTAATGATTGCTTGTATATATTCTTTGAAAAACTGTCTACTTAAGTTCTTTGCCCATTTTATTTGATTTGTTTGCCTTTTTCCTGTTGCATTATGAAAGACTTCATATTCTCTATATATTAAGCCCTTGTCTGATATATGGTTACAATATTTTCTCCTGTTCTGTAGGCTCTCATCACTTTACTGATAATGCCCTTTGATGCACAAAAGCTTTAATTTTGATGAAGTTGAATTTATCTACATTTTCTTTCATTGCTTATGCTTTTGGTATCATATCCAAGAATCCATTACCAAATTTCAGGTCATGAAGATTTGCCTCTATGTTATATTCTAAGAGTTTTATACATTTAGCTCAGAAATAAGTTAAAGAAGACCTAAATACATATCAAGAAATTCCATGCTCACAGATTAGAAAACTTAATATTATTAAGATGTCAGTATTACCCAAAGCAATTTTCAAAAGCAATGCAATCCCTATCAAATTTCAGCAGCCACTTTTGCAAAAATGGAGAAGCCAATCTTCAATTTCATACAGAACTGCAAGAGACCCTGGATAGCCTAAACCACTTTGAAAAGAAGAACCAACTTGGAGAACTCACATTTCCTGATTTCAAATTGCACTACAAAGCTACAGTATCCAAAAGTGTAGT
Source organism: Myrmecophaga tridactyla (assembly GCA_004026745.1). Taxonomy (NCBI): domain Eukaryota; kingdom Metazoa; phylum Chordata; class Mammalia; order Pilosa; family Myrmecophagidae; genus Myrmecophaga; species Myrmecophaga tridactyla. The sequence continues at coordinate 32,997 of PVIY010011386.1, read as the reverse complement.
ACTAGCATACAGATAGACATGTATACCAATAGAATAGTATTGAAAATCCAGAAATAGACCCACACACCTATAGCCAATTCATGTTCAACAAATATGTGCTGAGAAAACTGAAGATCCACATGCAAAAGAATGAATTTAGACCCCTACCTCACACCATACGCAAAATTAACTCAAAATGGATCAAAGACAGAAGAGCTAAAACTATAAAATTCCATAGGTTTTGAGTGACAATTTTAACATAAACTATGCTGGAAAAAATATATATAAGGAAGGGTGGCGATCGTTGTATTAGGCCAAAATGAACACCAGGCTTTGTGACACCCTTATGATGTCCTTTTATTTCAACACTGCTGTTTCTCAGAGCAGAACCCAATGATTTCACTTATCACATAATTTTTCTCCCCTGGTCCCCTGTGAAAACAATATTTAAATGTCCACAACACAGGGAAGGTGGTGCTGGGACAAACGATACAGGCAGGTTGGAAAATAATTGCTGCTCCTAAATCAAACAGATCTTGAGAAGTGCTTGTGAGATCTATTTAAGTGGAAGCTACGTGAGGACAGACTGAACCATTACAGGTTGCCCTCGAAACATTCTCTATGGCTTTAGGAATGGTGCCCACCTACCAGGCCCAACTCTAGAAGGAATGCCTTCTCATGAATAGTTTCCATCCGGTTTCCTGAGGACATGGAGAGTAGCCTTTTTGACTTTCATTCCTCTGTGGCCTGGACATTGAGATAGACCCTGAAAGGACTCTGAAGTCTGCCCCTCATTATTTATTCTCTTCCCCGTTGCAACCAAAGGGTCAACATTTTCTGAATATCTTTCTTCATGTGTACTACCTCAACCTATTATTGGTTTTTCACACTTTTGAATTTTGAGTGGGGAATATGCATAACTGAAGGGAAAATTAATGGTGAAATCTTACTTGTGGCAGTGGCTAGGGGAGATCTGACTGGATGCACTAAATTATACTTGAAACTGCCATTATTGACCACTGTTTGGGGCCCAGCCAAGGACTGTATTTCCCAGAAACTCTTTCAACCTCTTGGTCTGAACTGGTTCTCACCAGTAAAATGTGAACAGTTCAGAGTTTTGTGTCTTTGAAAACCCTTTCTTCCCCTGTCTTCTGGCTCCAAGGCTCTAAGGAATGGCAAAACTGTAAGACCAAAGAAGCCAGATCCCATATGGAGGAAAGTTGCCTGACAACTGGAAGTATCCACATAGGACTGTTACATGATGAGAAATAAAGTATTTTAAGCCACTGAAATTTGGGGATTTGATCAGCATCCTAACATAGTGTAAGCCTAATTAAATACACCAGGTCAATAGAACATGAAAGAAGGGGGAAAATATATTTAATATTTATTTTTATTGAAAATATGGGTCTTTAATACTTACTGTATCTTTTTCCTTTCTTGCAATGTCCCTAGTGTTACATCAAATTCAATTCCATTTACCAAACTTCCACTGAATGCCTATATTTTGCCAGGGTCTATGCTGGGCTTTTTGGAGACAAATGCATTGGACCTGAAATTGCTCTGCCAAGACACTACTGTTTTCTCTGACTGTGTGAATGATCCGACTCAACCATTATATATTGAGCAACAATTAGGTGCTGGGCACTTGGCTACCCTGTGACACAAACACAGCCCTCCCTTAATATGCCCGTTAAGCTCCCATTTCCAGCTTCATTCTACCACTCATTCTACAGGGGAGCAAGGCTTCGGCATGTTCTGGCTCACACAGAAGGTAGAAGAACACATACAAAATCTTCGGGTGGTTGACAAATTTAAGGCATGGCTATTTGAGGATAGACAGTTTGTATTTTATTTGTATTTATTTATGTATCTCGGACTCTGTTGCCTAGTGGTTGTTATTTTCATATTCATTTCTGTCATTTTCCAGCTAATAATTTATACTGCAAATCTCATTTTCTATATGTAACATAAAGCTTCCATGAAGTCCTAATCCAGGTTCTAGTCAGGAGTCATAGTGTTAGCTTATGTTTGTTCCTAAAGGATTCTTCCACTGTGCTGGTATCTGGGAGAGCAAGGCGGTCCCTCCAATTCTATCTTTCATCCAGATGACTTTGTCTTAGCAATTCAACATTCACTGTGTGCCAGGTAGCTCGGCCACTACTAGACTGTGTTCTGAGGTTAAACCTTAGACGGGTTCACTGTATGGCTACATTGCCCAAAAGAGTGTCTGGCAAATAACACGCACTCATGTTTATGTGGAATGAATGAATGAATGAATGAATGAGAGATGGGTACTTTATGTTCTTAGGTTGACCACTTGGAAATTTGGTTTCTATTTTAGGAGAGGTATTAGCCAATTGTTCATCCTAAGGAGAGTATTCTCCTAGGAACCTTGAGATTGAATGAACTAGTGAAGCAAGAGAATAACAAATAGGTTTACTCTAACATGCCAAGTTTGATCAACTTATAGTAGTGATTTACAGCACAGAATGAGAAGGATATTAAGGCTTAGTGGAAGACTATTTCCTAGTCTATTATTAACGTCTACCATGGAAGTAGCGAGGTGTGGTGACATGCATACCAGGTAATATGGTCCCTCTAGCAGACCCTTAGTGAGAGCATGGTCTGCGGGGAGAGAAAGTGGGACCTGTGTGTTCTCAGCTATGAGATCATCGGGTAAGTAAACGAGTTAATAAACCTAAAAGATCATTGAAAAGCTACAAAGTTTGAGTGCTATAGCAATGTAAGCATTTGGTTGCCTGAAGGGAGGATGATGGACCAAATGACCATGGATGTTCCTGAATTTCATGAGCATCCAGGCAAGTGTGGCCACCCATTAGCCACTCACATCTACTTAGCCCCACAACTCTCAGTATTTACCTGTCTTAGTTTCCCAGATGCTAAAACAAATACTATACAACAAGATGGCTTAACAACAGGAATTTATTGGCTCCTAGTTTTGAAGCTAAGAGAAGTCCAAAATCAAGGTGCCAACAAGACTATGCTTTGTTCTCAAAGACTGCAGCATTCCGGGCCTGGTCTCTAGTGTCCTTGATCCTTGACTTTTCTGCCACATGGCAATGCACATGGTGATATCTTCTTCTTTCTCCTCTGGATTCCATTGACTTCTGCTTTCCTGTTTCTCCACCTGGTGCTTTTCTCCCCGTGACCTTCTCTATAAAGCCTGCACTTAAGACCCAAACTAATTCAGTTGGCCACAGCTTAACTAAATATACATCTTTGAAATGTCCTATATACAATGGGTTCACACCCACAGGAATGGATGAAGATTAAGAATGTTTTATTCTGGGGTACATAATTCCACCTACCATACAATCCCATGGTGGGAGAATGAGTTGCAATTAATGAGTTTTTCTTTATATTTCAAAAAGCTGGAATGCATTTTGAAATATAATACCTGGTTTTGGTGACTTTGGATCCTACAAAAGCTAATTCACAGCAATATTACAATTAACCTTAAATTTTGGCTCCAGGAAAAGGACATAGGGACATCTAATACAGAAGAAAGACGAAAAGGAAAAAAATGCATCTTTTTCCTCCCTTTTTTTTTTTTTTTTGGTCAAAGGCTCAGTCTCAAAAAACATCTTGAAATGGGCTAAGTTATTTTAGCTCTACTTTCACCTTCTCTCCTAGATCTCTCTTCTGCCATCTGCTGCTTTTCTTCCCGGAACTCAATTCCTCCAGGGTATTCTAAGTCCCACACTGTCCAGATACACTTAGGCTTAGTTTTCTCCCTCTCCTACTTCAGTGTTTCATGATGCAAAATGTCCTATGTTCTAGATTCTAGAATGACATAGCAATTTCATACTAATGTGTAAATGGTTTATAGCTTCCTAACCTTCCCAGGGGAATTTGCATTTTTAATGGGGTACTATAGAACCAAAATGACTCACAGAGCAAAATGAACCTATCAGGAGGAGATGTGGGAGGGTAAAGATAAATAACAATACCCGTGTGTCTGTCCTTTCTCTGTTCTGCCTTTCCCCTAGAAAGCTTCTTCTCTGTACTTCATAATTTCTTCCCCTGCTTCTATTTCTGATCTCATAAACTCTCCTAACATTCCAAGATTTTAATAGCCTCTATTATAACAGGAGGAAAAGATAATTCTGCTTCTGTCATCTTTCTAGGTAAGAGGGGCCACCAACCTCCTTTAAACATATGGGTTATTTGCAAATAGGGTGTTTGTAAGCAAGGAGATGTATGCTTTCATACATCTCCTCCACACACACAAATAAATTTAAAACAAAGCAAACTAAGACTCGAAACATCAACTGTATAAGTACATGCAATAGAGGACATATTTCAGGGATTTGTGGAAACAGTAAGGCGGAGGTCCCTCATCCTTTAAAGATATACACAGTAGAAAGTTAGTCAAGAGAGTTAGTTACTGTTGTCTCTCTTGTCTTCTTGTTTTTCCTAAGTTTTTCAGGATCACCTTTAAAGATAAGAAGATAGGTTAGTCCCTTATGTTGAAAGCACATGAACGTATTTTGATAATTCATTTGTCAATGATTGAATTGGATTTCTAACAAATAATAGAGAGATTAAAGATAACAGGCGATCTCCCTTAAACCAGACAAATATGGAGCCAGACAAATATGGAGCCAGACAAGAGGGAAGAATTTGAGCAAAGAAGTAGGGTGTGTATTCTTAGCTCATATGGGAAAGTTCTTATGTAGGAAAGGCCATAGTGTAAGGTCATTAACTTTTCAACCTTTGCTTTAAGAACTTTTCACTGGTACCTTCTTTACCCAGTCACAATTGAAGGATCACTTTCACTTTTTTGACATTCCCTCCTACTCTTGTATTCTTTTCCTCTGGTGTCCTTTTCCCTTCTTTGAGAAACCAGTTGGAGCGTTCACACGCCCTCTATTTCCCGTCATACTGTGCAAAATAGCACCTGGGGCAGCCAGGAGAGCTTGAAAACGGTCCAAAAAAAAAGAAAGAAAGAGAAAGGGGGGAAGCTGGCGATTGGTTGGCGAGAACGTAATGATTTGTAATTGCAATTCTTTCATTACTGTCTTTTAGCTCTTTGCAGAGTAATGTCAAGAGCTCCGTCTTTGTAGTGTTATTGGCATTTTTCATCATATTCATGAAGTGTGGGTCAATTTTCTTCAAAAGGCGCACTTCGCCAACTTGCCACAGAGACAGACAGTAATAAATTCTACTAGCGCACTGTGAAGGCTTCGTAGCTGCCAGCAACAATAAAAAGCAATGAGCTGGGTGTCACTAAGTAACTCCGGTTTACACTGTATTTTTGTCTTTTATTGAAAACTCAGAATATGAATTTATTAATGAATACACAAGCATAGTCTGAGGGAGGAGGGGACAGCGTGGGAGGGAGGAGGAGGGGGTATGTCGGGCGGAGTGAGACACCATGTCAATTTATTTGGTATTCACACTGTGTGTGCCTATATTGTATTGTTCCATCATTTCATAGCCAGGCTTACCTTGTTAGGCTGTGGCCCTCCAGAAAAAACCCAGGCTCATATAGCAACACCTTGACGTGAATCTACAGCTGCTCTCGCTGTGGCTGTCTCACCTTTAGCCCCGGCTGTCTACTGCCGCCTTTCATTTTCCACATTCATACATCAATAAGCTTTGCATGCTGACACCTAATTTTGCAGGCTACTTTGGTTATGGAGGCCGTGTTTTGCATATCACTACCCACCCCCTTCTGACACCTACTGCCTATAAAGGGAAATGAGGAGAAGAGAGGAAGAGGCAGAGGAAAGAGAGAGGAAGAGAGAGCAAGAAAGGAAAAGCTGCTTTTCTTCTCCACCTAATCAGAGATTTCTTTCTATTTGTCAAAAGCAGATATGCCAAATCAACTTTAATTGATTCCTCGGTGGCGCTCGCAGATGATTTTTGAAGGACTGGGTTTGTGTTTCCAGACACTGTTGTGTTTCCAACAAAAAGGAGGTTTCTCCCACAAATCAAATTTTGATGCCAATTAGTTAGCATTTTCCATTCCAATTAAATTGGAGACTTGGAGACCTTTCTGATTTGGGAAGACTTTATATATATTTTATATTAAAAATGCCCTTCAGGACTAATAAGCAAAAAGGGAAGGTCCATAGGTGGCAATAGGCACTCGTGGGTGGCAAGAGATGTGTGCTGTGGGTATTTTCAGCTCCCTTCTCTTGTTTATTTCACAAAGGTTTGTCAAGCCCTTGGCAACATGTTATATGACATCACAAAGGCTTTTACCTTGCAGTTAGGTGGCTAATGTCATTAGAGCTTTGACAACCCCTAAAATGTTATAATCTAATGATTTTTTTTCCTACCATTCCCTACCCTACACCCCCTGAGACCTCATTGTGCAGAAAAGAGAATTGGGGATAAGGGTGGAGGGGAAACGAGATTGATGTTAAAAAGAACAGGCTGTGGCTGGATTTGAAAGATTATGCAAACAAAACAAATAAACAATGGCACAAAATAAAATACGGGGGAGGGGGCGGGGGGGGACACCAAAGGCTATAGAGAGAGGCCGCCACACCTTCCGCATCCCTGCGCGCACACGGCTGGGAGAGTATGTCTGCTAATGACATGTCATCGAGAATTTCCAAAATCGACTAAATTAAGTATTTATCATGTGTACCAGAGCATTTTAAGGGGAAGAAAATGTCAGTGCAAATCTCGTTGCAATTTTAATTTCATAGTAACTAAAATCGGTTTGAAACACCACTAGCAATTAGAGTTTCTTTTCCCCTCTCTTCTATTTCACATTCCCAGCCTTTCTTTGCTTTTCTCTATTTTTATCTTCTGGATGAAATCAGCCTTAAAACAAAAGCCTGTTTTTCCTCGGGGCTAGACCTGGGGCAAAGGTGGAGAACCTGCCGAGAGATTTTGGACTCCAATGGCCAACTTGTATCGTTGCCACTTCTCTTCCCAGAGTCCCAGCCGGGTGCACGACAGTTCGTCATGCCCGCAGCCCTGGTGCCCACATCCCACCCTGAAGACCTCTTAGGATATCAGGTGCAATGCTCGACGCCTACATGAATGTAAGAATAATATTCGGGTAGCACTTAAAACTTTCCAAAGCTCAGTCTCCTGTTTTTATTCATTGACACTCAGAACTACTACATGATGCAGGCAGAGCAGCTGTCCTTGAATATTAAGGGGCTCAGTTAGAACCAGCCCAACAATGAGGGGTGTTGGCCTCTGTGCCAAGGATGGAAGCTGAGACCTAGGAATAACCCAGTCTGGGAGCCCCTCCTCACGCAGGCTGACATCAGCGAGGGTCGAAGGAGAGAATGTCAGCTCTTATTATTTTAAACTGGGATTTCAGCACTATCTGGCTGAACCCACAGCCAGTCTCCCCTTTCACTATAACCAGATCCCTGCCAAACACTAAATATTTCTTAATGAGATCTTGGCATATTTCAGGCACCTTTGTAAAATGTTCTACGTGGATTATCTCATGGAGCCCTCGCAAAAACTCTAATAATATCCCCATTTTACAGATACGGAAAAACTGATAGTCAAGGCAAAACGGTATATTCTTCAAGGACACACACCAGGCTATTGGATAGAGCCAGGATTCAAAGCAGATGGGCTACTCCAGAGGCCAGCGTTTAGCCTTATCACTCTTTGGACTCCCCCAAGAGGCAACCTACTGATTTTCAGAAGGGAATGGCATCCTGGTGAGTATAACTAGGATTAATTCAGGTTAAAAAAAAAAAAAAAAGAATATTGGTACTTTGGATACCCACTCAGGCCTCTGGTGTGTTTATTGTACAGAAATACACCCACACCATAGCTAAGGAGCTAAATAGTTTGAGGCCATGAGCTCCTCACTAAAGTAGAAGGATAGTCAATTTCCCCAGGTGGGCATGACTAAGTGGGGAAAGGAAAATCAAATAACAATCAATCCTCACACCAAGAAACAAAGTCCTTGCCTTTGGAGTCTAAAACTCAAATTCTAGGCACGGCGAGCCATACAGCAAGCCGCAGAATGGAGAGACCTGTGGGGAAGATTAGACATTATTCCGGGGAGAGGGACTTTTCCTGTGTGAGAGGACTAGTGGGACATCCCCCAGACGGACTCACCACCAGCTACCAGAGGAGGAGCGAGGAGGCCGCACACTGCTCACATCCAACCAGGCTCTTACTGCCTTGTCAATTAGCACGTGCGCATCCGTAATCATTACACAAGGGGCAAACTCACAGTGGTAAAGGGCCCTGAAATGCACACTCCTGTGCAAGGTTTTGTCTATTATTAGCACAGGTGACAGCCGCCCACACTGCTCTGCCTCTGAAGACAGAAGCCACTCACAAAACAATGGGACAGACACACTAGAAGAGAAGACAGACACATGGATGAATGGACGGACGGACGGACGGACAGACAGACAGACAGACAGACAGATAGATAGATAGATAGATAGATAGATAGATAAACACTCGGACTTTTTTTGGCAAGAGGAAGATGTTACTGTTCTCGTATTTAGCAGATGCCTATCATTTCCTCATGTCATTCTCTCTGAAAGCAGTGTATTTTAAGTGAAAGTTCATAATTTTAAGTTTCATATTTCACACTGGGTGCATCCATAAGGAGAACATCACTGGAAGGCTGTATGAGAAATGTAGTTTAACCTTGAGAAGGAATTTCTTAAAAATATAAACCAAAAACTCCAAGAGTAAAGTAGGTTAGTCCTTCATCTGTTCAGACAATTTTGGATATGGTTTAGATAATAAGATTGGGTCAGACGGTATCTTAAAGTCATGTACAGTTCCTGATTTTGCAAACCTATTACCTGCTCCCCCATATCCAATATATACGTAACACACGCAAATACCCCACACGGACCTCATATACATGTACATGCACCAGGGAAAGAAATGTCCAGATAAAAACATGGGTATCAGTACAACTCTCTGAACTGTCATATAATCTAACAGATCTCCAGAACCATAGAATTTAAGGAATTTAGATAGACCTGACCCCTTTATTTTATAAATAAAGGTTCAAGGAGGTTAAACAATTTGTACAAGGTCACAGAATGAACTAAACCAATAATTATTTGTCATCATTTAGTTATTTCCAAATATGAAATACACCCTCAAAGGAGCAATATTCACCATTTCTGATGGCATTCAAAAGAATAGGTCACTGAGTATCAGTAGAGGATTTACTTATTTAGGTAGGATTTACACTCTGGCCCACAAATCATTTAAGATATTCATAAAAGTCAATTGCAAAAAAAGAACTGGAAATTAATAATGATAAAATCTGAGTAAAATCAATATGATTTTGAATAGATTCTTGCATATTGATTTAAAAATCAGTTACATTATTTTGTCATTACATCTTAATTCTGAAAATATAAATAACAATGAGAGATAGGAATACCCTTGGATAGACTTGGATCCATCGTAGTGGCTCTACACCCAACTTCTAGATAAGAGGAAGCTGTGGTTTGGAGGTCAGCAGGTTTCTTCTTGCCTCAGTCCTTTGTGCTTGAAGGAAAAACTGCAAAGGTGCTCCTCCAAAGTTTCTACGGTTTGCACAGAGATGCAAAATCTAGTCTTAGAGAAGGAGGCTTGAGAATGAGAATGCCTTTGAGGACCATAAGTAGGGTTAGATTCTAGAACCACGGTCAGAGCCCTTGGAGTAAATAGACCAGTATCATTCGCCTTGCATCAAAGGGAATCTGTAAGCCTCACTATAGCAATTTTGCAAAGATGTGAAAGAAAGGGGGATTTCCTATATGAAGATGTAAATTGAGTACATCATGCCACATGTAAGGGTAAAGTTTGGTGATAAGATGTAAATTCAGAAGTTAAACTTCAGTGTAAGGATGATATTTAAAGCCAAGTGGGCATCCACTAAGGAATGAGGTTCTGCAGAAACAAGAAATTCCAAGGGCGGAAACCTGGGGGACCCCAATATTTAGAGGTTGAGAATCTAAGAAAGCTCTAGCAAAGGATTCCCAGAAAGAGGAAACCAAAAGAGAGTGGTGTCTTAAGAATCAAGTAGAGACATTATATAGATATCCCTTTTCAGTTTGTGGTGTATTGGAGTGGGTGGAAGGAAGCATCTGAAACAGTTGAGCTGTGTTCCAGTAGCCTTGATTCTTGAAGACAATTGTATAACGATATAGCTTTTACAATTTGACTGTGTAATTGTGAGAACCTTGTGTCTGATGTTCTTTTTGCCCAAGGTATGGACATACGAGTAAAAAAATATGGATTAAAAAATAAATAAATAACAGGGGGATTAAGGATAAAATAATTTGGGCAGATTGAAATGCTAGTGGTCAATGAGAGGGAGAGGTAGGGGTATGGGATGTATGAGTTTTTCTTTTTTCTTTTTATTTCTTTTGCTGGGGTGATGCAAATGTTCTACAAATGATCATGGGGATGAATACTCAACTATGTGATGGTTTTGTGAGCCATTGATTGTACTCCATGTATGGACTGTATGTATGTGAAGACTTCTCAAAAATATTAAAAAAAAAATAGTCAACTATAGAAAGTGTTTCACATAAGACGGAGGAATCAACTGTGGACACACAGCTTGAAGTTCGAGTGAGATGAGGACTGGAACTGCCCTGGCTTAAAAGATCATGATTCCCTAGGGTTTTTACCTATCAGTGAAGGAACTTAGGAACCAAGTATTAAATATAGTAATAATGAATATCATTTATTATCTACACTGTGATAGCCATTATGTGCCAAATATTTTATAAACACTAATCTAATTTGGTCCATGCAAGAAGTGTGGAGGTAGGGCTAACTACCCAAAATCACAAATGGGAAAACCAAGGCACAGAGAGGGTAAGTGACTTATCTGAAGTCACCCAGCTGGCAAATCTGAAACTGGGATTCTAATTTCAAAATATATTACAGAGTTGCAGAAAACACACACACACACACACACACACAAGTCTGCATGTTTGGAGTGTTGTGAAGGAGATTGGAAGCTGTAGGCCTTTCCCAATTCCCTCAGGGTACAAGCCGAGGCCGCCTGGGCCCACTCATCCTGTGATCAACCTGCCATGCCCAGGGTTGGAGAGTTGCCAGGGACTGAGGAGTTTTCCAGGACACAGGACGGACTTTCAGTGCTAAAACTGGGAAAGTCTCATTCAAACTAGGACAAGCCAGCCACCCTACACCCCCTCTCTGAATGTCTTCCAGGGAGAAAGCTTCAGCCGCAGCTACCTGTTGGACGCTGTGCCTGCTGTGTGAGCTTCCCTGGGGTGGTGCTGGGCCTCTGTAGAATTCGGAGCCAGCTCTCCTCACTACTCCCTCCCTCTCAGTGGGACCCTAGAGTTGAAAATCAGGAGCGAGGTCACTTCTCCAAGCCTCTTGTATCGATGGACCTGTTCACCAGCTCCCCTCAGCTTCCTGCTCTCAGCCCTCTGGGAAACCCCAAGGTGCGCCCCAGTGGTCCCACCCCCCAGCTCCCTGGGAAACTAAAGGAGGCTCCCTGGGCATACCGGGGTCTGTTTGTCAAATTCTCTCTGATCTACCCAGCTAATGAGGTCAAAATAGTTACCTCCATGAGGGATACATTTTCTCAATGGGAGTATATGCCTCAGAAAGCATACTGAAAATATTTATCTTTTCTCAGAATACAGGCAGAACAATATAGAATACCAGCTTCTAAAAATGCTCTTTGAAAAGCAAAAAAAAAAAAAAAAAAAAAATCATGAAGCATAAGAAATGAAAAGAGAGTCCTCCCAAACCATACTGCCACTTGCTGACCGAGAGATTTGCGTATGCCATTTGGAAAGCTTTGTTATATAGGCTCAGCCGAGAATATGCTGAAGCAAACACATATGCCATGGAGATCACGGGCCTCTCTTGAGACTGAGTGAGGCCACCCTGCCCTGCTGAGGGAAGTTGGAAGGAAAGTCATTTTGGGTCCTTGCTATGACTCTTCTGGACCCCCTGCTCGGTCGTACATTCCCCAGTTCTCCCCTCTTCATTGTCTCTGAGAACCACAACCCAGAGGCCAGCAAGCTTGTTGACATGTGGCCTGAGATCCTGGGGACACTTCCCAAGGGGGCCTCTACTGAGCTGCGAACCTTTTGGCAATGGGCAGGGATCTGAGCCTTGCAGAACTGCAAGTGCTTTGATCATATGATTACTTAGGGCTCTTCACAAAACCCAGGCAGTACAAGCTTATCCGCATCTCCAATTCTCCTAGACCCGTGGTTCTTAATGGGAAGTGATTTTGTACCCCCACCCCCTCCCTGGGGGGGGGACATTTGGCAATACCTAGAAATGTCTTTGGTGGGGGTGGATGGAGGCCAAGGATGCTGCTAAACAGACAGCTCCCGTCCAACCAAGAATTATCTGAACCAAATGTCAGCGGTACCCAGGTTGAAAAGCCCTTATCTAGACACTTCCTTTTGGACCAGAGCCTCATACATACCACAAATAGGATACATTTCATCAGCTTTTCCCCCAGACCTGTCCAACTTTCTGATGTCTTAATTTATGCCAATGGTACCACTATTTTCTTAATCACAGGACTAGGAAATCATAAGCATTTTTACTCATTTTTCTCTTTCACCCCTGGTTCCCTACACACACACACACACACACACACACACACACACACACACTACCCCATCTGGTTAGTCACAAAGTCACAAAGCCTGGTGAATTTATCCCAAGGAATACATTTTACCTGTTTTTGCTTCAACCTCTACCAAATTAGTCAGTTTTCCATTTCATACCTGTATCATCGTAACAGCCTTCTGCTCTTCCTCCTGGTCTTTTTCTATTCCAATCCGTATTAGAGTAGGCTAGCTGCTGTAACAACCCCGAACTCTCAGTCGCTTAACACAATCCATTTATTTCTTACATGAAGTCCAAGAAGTGGCAAATAAAGGGGGTGGGGGAGGGCTCAGGTCCACGCAGTCATCCAGTGATCCAGGTTCCTTGCAACTTGTATCCACCAGGGTTCTAAGTTCTCTGCCACATCCTTTGTTGGTATGCAGAGGATTGCAGGTCATGGGCCAGGCCTGAAGGTGGCACATGCCTCTCCCACAGACAACTGGCCAGAACTCGGTCCCAAGGCCTCACCTTGGGAAATGTCACCTGGTTGTATACTCAGGAGGAAAAGCAAACTGGCTTTGGTGAGCTTATGTCCATCTCTGCCACAAATCTTTTGTGTACACTACTGTCTGATTAATCTTTCTCAGATGCCGTTTCATGGCATTTTTTTACCACATTACCACTCTGTTCAGAAACTTTTGAATGATTCCCAGTTACCTACCTAACAAGAACCCAAACTTATTTCCAAAAAAATGATCCAATCTACTCATCCCATCACAACTGCCCCTGGTGCCCCAATGAACCCAGTCACTCAGGGACTTCCATCCCCTTCAGGCTGCCTCCCACCCACTCCCACCCATACTCTGTGCTTTTGCTTGTGGCTTTCCCCTCTTGTGGAACCCTTTCCTCCACCTCTGTAAATACAAAAGCCCACAAATCCACACGCTTACCTCTCCAGTGGCAATAATAAACAGCAATTATGAACTGCACCAAATCCTAATATACCAACCCATAACATAGGTCTTATTATCCTGACCTTTACTTTCAAAGAGATGGAAATTGAAGCCCAGAGAGGTAATGCTACTTGTCAGCATCGGTCAACTGGTGAGTAGTAGAGCTCCTCCCTCCCCTCCCAGTACATCCATGCTGCCCATAAGCACCTGTCCATGATGTCTTCCTCTGAACTTCCATTTATCCCCATCCCCTTATGGGTTCTACACTTGATCTTAGCCAGAAGGCCCAGAAGTGATTCCCCTTATTGGTTCTGAAAGAAAAAAACGCACAAAATGGATTTTATTTCTTCAGGGAAGAAATAGCTGCCTTCATCCTATCTAAGTCTCAGCTGTGAGCTCAGGCGGGTGAGCCAGGCCCCAGCTTTCACACAGCATTCCAAAGGGGAGTCAGCAGGTCCCAGGCAGGAATCAGCTGAAGTAAATTCTAGACGGATGTTTTGGGTCCAACCATGAGTGGGGAGTTCAGAGAGAGAGAGGAATTGTGCTCTCTTGAAAGGTACATTCTCTTGTCAGGAGGTGCTGGGCCTTGTGTGGGAATGTGTGCCCAGCCTGGCACTGCAGAGGCAGAGGCAGGAGCTGGCTTCCCTTGGAGAGCCTGCCCAAGACCTATGAAAAAAATGAACCTTTTCATGCCAATAGCCCTTCCAATCACGTGAAAGGGAACTTTGATCCTTAGTGGAATGAACTTGAGAAAATTCCCTACCTCCCTGTTTCTTCAGCTGTAAAATGGAGTTAACTCGTTGCATATATCATAAGGTTGTTGTGAGGATTACATGAGTTAGTACATGCAAGACACTTTCAGCTAAAACGATCATTATTCTATATCTTGCAAAATGAAGGCATTCCGTACCAAGCATGTGCATATGTTTTTATTTTGCTGTCACAGATCAAAGACCCAGGGAGCTAAAAGTGATCCTAGAGATCATCTGGACCAGCCCCTTCTTTGCTATGAAACTTCCCACCCCTTTGTGACTTGAACAATTCTACTGTCCATTCTTGCCTTACCCACCGGCCAGATGGTGGGACTGTCCCTGCTGGACGTCAGAGTGTGCCAAGCCCATGGCACCCAAAAGCACCTCCTACACCCACCTGTTATGGCACCTGAAATTCAACTACTAGGGAAGGATTCCCTTAGCTTCAGAAATTAGTTCTTAACCTTTTGGGTATTGTAGGTCACTGGGAGAATTTGATCAAAACCAATGGAACCCTCCACCCACACCCATTCACACACATACATACAAACACAAACTCATGGATGTGTCCTCATAATTAGACATACAGTTTCAGGGAATTCAGGGGCTTCCTAAACCGTAGCCTTTTTTAGCAAACACTGGCTTAAGGTGTTGATGTCTTTTCAGATGCAAGTTTCTCTGGTAGGGGCAATGCATTGAATGTATAGCTATGAAACTTAATTTGAGAGTTTTCTTAAATGGTCGACATTTAAGGACATTTTTATGATGAGAGAAGAAGTGGGTACTGAAAGTTCCTGATCATCTTCTTAGGATGAAAGCACTGAGTGAAGAATTGCTCTCAATTTTACTGAGGCCTATCCCTCATCCAGGGTGGTCACGGTGCCAGTTTCACAAACCTCTCCTCTCCGTGCTCACAAAGCTTTGCCCCTGACACCTTGAGCAGGACTTTGGTAGGCCATGCCACTTTTCTTCCAGCATCCCCAAGAATCACCATGAAACTCTGAGCCAGTTACTTATGCCTCTTGGCTGGTTGATCTGATTGCTAACTGACAAATCTACTTAAATCTTGAAAAAGGCAAGTTTAGTTCAATTTCTAAGGTGTGTTCTGCTGGATCCGTACAGACCATTCTCCCTTCCCCATCTGCGGCTTGAGTTCATGGCTGCACATAACCTAGAACACTGGAGATGATCAATTTGGATTCAGAAAGTAATCCTGAAATAGAGTAAATGCATAGATCATTATGACTGTAGTACCTCAGACCTTTATCTTTTGTGATGCTAGACTTCTCCAATCTTGAAATTCTTCTGTGTTAAGCAAATCTAGAGGGGTGAATAAAGGAATATTTGAGCCTAGGTGCTACTGGGTTCTGAATAAGGAGACAGTGAGCAAGTATATGCTGATACAGAGAACATCTGCTACCCATGAGAAGCCCAACTTTCTTGGAAGCATGGCTGTATACCAAGAATCAGAAGCCAGCCACTGGTCACTTATCTGAGAACCTGGGATATGTATAGAACTTCTATGTTTGGCTTTCTCAGAGCTAAAGTATAGCATATGAGCAGCTTTCCTGCTGTCTCGCAGAGCCATTAGAAGACTCTACCCCATAACCATGAGCTCCTCCTAGAGATGTTAAAAAAACAGGTCAAAGTCTGGCACTATCTTTCCCATCCAGCTCTATTCCAAAGTTGCAACCAACGTGCAACAGTCTTTCTTGGCTCCATAGTGTCATCCTGTGCAGCATGTTTCCTAGAAGGACCGAGGAGGAGAATTTGAGAGATCCCGTCGGAGGTGTGAATTCATTCTCTACTTTTACAATGATGATTCCTCCAACTCCTTTGTGGGGCTGCAGCCTGGCATATTCCATCTGGCTTTGCACACACTGCCTTTCTTAAAGAGACGTTTATTATGACATATAATATGAATAAAGGTTGAAACCATCTACTGTACTCTGACTTGCTATAAATGTCACCTGCAATGCTTGCCTCTCATTTATACCCAAAATGAAACTCTCCGGCATGGCCCCAATCCTATCAAGTACCTTTCCAGAGGAGATGGCTTTGTTTTCAGTCGCTCTCTCCACTCAGCTCTGATTGGAGGCTTCCTGGAAGCAGGGGCTCCAGAACAGACCTAGGGCTGTGTGAGAGCAGAGAGAGAGAGCAAAGCAGTCATCCTCAAGGGGCCCTGCGCGTGCCTTTCACGAAGGCGGAGCTCTTCCTCAGAACCTGCCGATGGCTGAAGAGGAACCGGCTCCCTCCATCTCTGATGACCTCAAAACAGCAGATAGGAGGAGATAAATCAGTTTGTATACTTCATCCCCTTTCCACCACCCCCGCGGGAAGGAGGGAGCCCTCGTTGCCTTTGAGGAGATGAGCCAAAGAGAGAGGAGAAGGGAGATGGATGTGGCCCGGGCACACTGATCTTTCAGTGTAAAATTAAGAAAACAGAGACCAGGGCAGGGGAAATGGGATGACACAAACATTTTGTCAGAGAGAAAAAGTTTCTTACAGCATGGAATTGTGTTTAGATAGGATACCTTTAAAAGATACACAACTCAAATCTGATTGCATTAGCCCCTCCACAGGCCGACTTCCCCAAAGGCCCAGTCTGCTGAGCTGCCAATGTTTCTGTATCTGGTACCCTGGCACTGGGCAGAGGGGAGTTCCTTATCCTGGGATGACATGTGAGGGGCTTCTCTGGACAGAACAGAGCTAGTTGTCTGGGCTTAGCAGTGAGCAAAGGCCGTTCATTTAGGCACAAAGCTGGTCAGTGTCACAGTGGCACATGTTTGCTCAGCCATAGTTTAGAGAGAAGAATCTCTTATCCTACCCCTTATTCTGCTACTCTTTGTCAGTCGGAGAAGTCACTGGATGCCCCTGAGCTTCCAGTTCTCTTTGTGTCTCATGACAGACAGAATTCTGCCCCCCAGATTCCTTCTCTGGGGGTATTTATGAGCAAATATTTCAGACTGTCCTGTGAGGATAGTGTCAATCTTACGTGGAATTTTTTCCATTCTAAGTGACAACTAAACCCTACCTGTTGGTGTTTCCTTCCAAACTTAAGAACAGAGCACTTGACCCGCAAACATTCCCCCAAGCAAAGCCTTACCCAGAGTGATTGCGAACAACTGGTTTCTCACACATTTGGAGGAAACTGGCTTTGAGTTCTAATCTCATTCATATAAATGTCCCTGCAGGCATGGGTGGGGGGGAGTAGAATGTAAGAAGGAGGTATGAAAATGTAAGATGATAAGGCTGGGATAATGGAGACAGAGCCAAAAAGCCAGGGGGAGATAAAGCAACTAAAACACGAATAGAATTTAACTCAAAAAGCAAGAGTGGAAGAGTTCAGAAATGCTCCAAAATTTCTCCTGGAGAAGCCACCATTGACTCCAGTAAAATAATTTTTAAGAATGTGGAGACAAAATCCTGCCATGAGGTGATAGCAGTTAAGATGTTATCATATTTATAGCTTTCTGGTGATTACTAACTGCCCTCCTGCTTATATTTCCAGTCCTGGTTACTTTGAGATGCCAACTCTTCTACAACCCCCCATTAGCATTCCACAGTTATGTCATCTCATTTGGAATTGCACTATTTGGACTCCCTTCCTTTCCCTCAAAATGTCTTGTATGAAATGGCTGTTGGAGGAGCTGTCAGAAAGGGAAGGCTGATGAGAGCCAGGCTTGCAGACTGCTGATGACCTCCACATGAAGTGTCCACAACACGTGTCCTCTATGTGCTGGCCTGGGGGCCCCATCATGGTTCCAATGCATGTTTCTGTTTAATGGAGAGAACCAGACCATTCTGGGGAAGAAAGGAATTTGGGGGATGAAAAACACACTCTTAGCACTTTCTAAGAATGATTTCAATCCAGAGCAGGAGATGTCAAAAGGCAAGGCATGGGAACTTTAAATGAAGGCAAACGATGGACGGAGTTCCCTTTGGTAGACTTTAGGCCAGAAGAGAGAGTGGCGATGGATACATCAAGCAAAGGCAAATGCCAGGGAGGAGGTCTGGTTATTGAACTGGAATCTACAACACAAATTCTACCCCATGAAGAGATTGGGGTGAGAGAAAAGGTACTCAGAGGAAGTGAAGTGTGGAACAGCTAAGGTCCTAGCCAGGATAGCTTCCAGGCTCACAATTGAGGGCAGAAAGATTCCAGTAGAAGGAAGTGGGCCTCAGGGCCTTCATTGCCCAAGGCATCACTTCTATCAAGGCTTATCATAGCTGAGGGCCTAACTCAAGCTGCTTGTCTTGCCTGCTCTCCTCAGTCTTCTGCCATCTGCTGAGCACAGAGCCACCACCCCCATCACCACCACCACCACCCCCTCACATAGCCCTTAAAGCCAACTGGGGGCTCATCATGCAGAGACTGAACTACCACATTCAGCTTTCTTGCTGGCCTGACAACTAAAGGTAAGCATGTCTGCTAGTTTCTTTAAGATCTACTTTTAGTCTATCAGCAAAACAACCATAATAATTATTTAGCAAAAAGATAGTGTAGAGAGACTACTGGACCAAGTTATAAGAATGTAAAATAGATCGGACTGTCTCCAGGGCCTGAGTACACTGGAAGTGGGAGCTGCAAATGGGCACACAAGCCTTTCCAATGATAGCCCCATTACAAGCCTCCAAAGCCTTGGGGAATCCACAAACAAATAATCAAGAGCATTAACCTTGCCTTCAGGGCAAGCAGATAAGACTTATTCTAAAGCAGCTATTAGAAGACAAAAGACAGTGATTATAGATGCCAAATTTGACTGGTAGAGCAGATAAAGGGTTCAGTTAACAAAAAGACTGCTGAAGTTGCTGCTTCATAGAGGAGAGGGACTGCAAGGGGTGTCTGGAAGGTTGGGTAAAATTGGATAGCTAGAGGAAAGGGGGAGAACTTCTGGGCCAGGAGTTGAGCTAGGTAAAGAACCAAGACAAAACCTATGTGCTATTGGTGATGGAAGTAGAGAATAGCGATGGGTACCTACATGATTGAGTAAAGAAAGAGTAGAAGACAGATTGGGTCAGTTAATGGGGGACATGACCATGGAGAGCTAGAAGGCCAGCAGAAAAGACTGGACTAAATAAACTGGCTCGTTCAGGAAGTTTCCTACCCTTGCATGCTGGAACGAAACGGTTTCTTCCAGAACTCCGTACAGGTTGCTGCTACCTAAACTCAGTGCTGTGGTGCTTAATTAATAAGCACATTGAAAAACCTAGGCAGACAGATTTACAGTTAAGGGGCCATGGAGACCCAGAGTCAGTGTCTCAAAGGGTCGCCTCTCTGCAGTCCAGTTTATGACTCTTCAGGGAAGGCTAAGCTACAGCCTCGTTATTTTCCTTCTGGGACTGAAAAGAGAACCGTAGTTTCCTGCCCTATTAAGCCAGTACCTTTCATGATCATTAAAATACCTTTAAATACTTCATTTCTCCCCCCTTAAAGTTTTCCAGGCATAAAGGAAGCTCTCCTTCCACATAACCTTGTTGCAAAATAACAAACACATGATGCTATTTGAATTTGGCTTCTCTCTTCTTCCCCTTTGGATTTTCAGAAATAGCCATTTACAAACACATGAAGGCATGTGCTTGCCTGGTAAATATGTCTTATGTATTGATTTCAGCAGGCGACTCTGCAGACGTGCACATGTGTGCTCATTTCCTGCCCTCCAAAATTATTTCTTGGTTGAGGACATATGGTGAGCAATAGTTCGAATAGTTATTTAGGGTGCGGACTCTCCTCTGAGATTCATGGGGCAAATCTTGCTCCTTCTGTCAAGTCAAAATCACAAGAATGTATTGAACACTGCAATGGGCAAAGGGTTTTGTCCTGTCTGCTTATCCCCATACTCATAATAAAATTATTAACAGCCTGCTATGGCATGATAATGGTCAAATGGGTAATAACTCATGCTTTTAAGTGCTTGACTATGATCCAGGTACTGCTCTGTGTAACTTGCAGGTATTTAATTTAATTCTTGCAACAACCCTGGAAAGAATTATTATTATTATTATCATTGCCATTTTACAGATGATGAAACTTGAGCAGGGATAGTTTGTCTAGGCAGGTAACTTGGCTAAATCTAGAATTAAAATATGGATGGGACTGGGATCAGGTTAATTTCTTGACATTAATTGGAGGTTGAGTTTCATTCTGGTTAACTCTCCTGCTTCTCACTGGACACCCTCTCTCCTTCCAAGTCCTTGGGGTCTCCTTGGCTCAGGAACATTTGTGTAGCAGGTGGAAACTGAGGATTCTGAAATTCTCCCTTATCCTAAATTCACTGAAGAAGTTACACCAAAAGTTCTAGGGACACAGAGAGGAGTGAGGGGCTTTGACAGAGGCAGAGAGCGGACAGCCAGCCCCAAGACCAACAGGTCCCAGAAAGACAGCGACACTTGCCCCCTCCCAACTCCACAGAAGGGATCAGCCATGTGTGGTCCCCAAGAAGGTTTGACTCTGTGCCATGGGTTTCCAGCCTGGGTCAATACCCTGCATACTCTACAGAGCCTGTGAGTGGCAGAGTCACCCCCCTTCTAGGAGTACTTGAGCTGGGGCAGAGAGGAAAGCTGAGGTAACTGGGATGGGCTGAAAACTAGAGGTCCTTCCTCCATTTGCCAGCTGCAGGGAAGCTGTGACCCTCCCCCCCACCCCCGCCCCAGGAAGGAGAAGGGGACACTTATAATTGCAGAGATTGAATTTACCATGATTGTGGGAATATAGGGGCTTGGGGTCAGATTTTCTTTGCTTTAAAGAAAGCTATGAAATGGGAGATTTGAGCAGACCTGACCTGTGTGGTGTGAGTCTTCTACTCATTATAAAGTGTTTAGTGAAGACTTCTGGGAGGAGGAGAGGAGAACCCAGGTGTTTGAAGAAAGGAACAGGGCTAAATAGGCAGAAGGAAGGAAAGAGCATCCACGCGGATGTAAGAGGGGGGCTCACGCTGGAAAACAAGAAGCTCAAGATCTGAGAAGAGTCCAAGAGCAGCCTGGGGACTGGACCAGGAAGGCAGACCTGTACAAAGACAAGGTGTGAGGCTGCACTTCCAGGCAGGAGGGCCTTGACCACTGAGCCAGGGAGTGTGGGCTTGCCTGCAGGCAAGTTAAGGTCTGTTTGCCTGCATATGTAGTCTTGACGTCCTTGGCAGATACAGCCCCTCCTCCTTTTGTGGTCTCACAGCCCTCTGCTGGACTGTTATTTAGTGTGCTTTCAAGTTCCCTTCTTCTTCTGTCTTAATATCAGGAACAGTATTTTTTTCACATCTGCATGCTTGCCAAGCCCGATGCCTCTGGAGGAGGACAGTGGTCCCTAGATGATGTCACAGGACAGTAGTGACACAGGGTGGGCCCTGCACACAGGGGGGAATTTCAGAAACCTTGAAGAGCATCTAATGTAATCTGTGTCACCACCCCAACCTTCCGCCCACCCCCTGTCCTGTCTATCTCTATCCATGCAGAATGGACACTTCTCTGGACTACTGCTGGAGGCACTGCTGAATGCCAAGTCCATTCCCTGCACTGGGCACTGGACAACAACATATTCAGTCATCCATTGTCACAAGAATCATAACAGAGACTATGTCCTGGAGAACGAGACAGTGGAGGGATAAGTTTGGATATGGAAGGCAAAAGAAAACGGCTATAGGACGCTCAGCCTGCGTGAGCAGCTGTGGGTAATCACCACACTGGAAGGCCTTAGAGCACCTAGGGTAGCATCAGAGCTCAGAGTTCTCAGAGCTTCAGAAGATAAGAGTGCAAAAAGATGATCCTTACATGTGGAAAATCTCATCCCCAGGGCAGTGGATTTGAGCAAGGAGAATCCAGCCTTCACAGGACCCCACACAAGAAATCAATCCCTTTCCCTGCAATGTGAGCATATTCTTGAAGCAGTCCACTTTGGTGCAGAAACAGCGTGGGACCTCCATTCAGTGGAATTGGACTTTTGGTTTGACTCAGCCACAAATCAGCTGTCTAACCTTAAGCAAGTCGCTCTACCTCTCTGGGCCTCCATTTCCTTATTTATAAAATCAGTGGGTTGAACTAGAGAAAGATGATTGCTATGGTCCTTTTTAGCTCTATCATTCCAGGACATTATTTACTCCTCATCACAGCTGTGATGTGACAATATTATTCTGAGGCTTTCCTTCCTCCATCCGGTCTAGTGGGAGGGGGAAAGCACATGCATTATAATCTAGAGCATTTGGGGAAATGGTGTAAGCACAGCACCCAAGGCATTCATCAAGAAAATCTGAATATCAACTATCAAGCCCCAGGTCAAGGGGAGCTGGGAATCTTTCAGGACACACTAGCCACTGTTGTGGGAAGTCATCCTGCACATTGACTTCGAGTTCACTCTCAATGGTCACATCTCAGGGCTTCATTCCTGCACTGTTTGCAAGGAGGGAGGGATTCCTGCAAGTGCTAAGGAGTTTTCTGACAGTCTGAACTGTGGCTGGTAATAGCTGGCATTTCAGAAATGTAGCCTTTTGTTTCCTGAAAAACTGCTTAAAAGCATTCAACTCCCCCATCTCTGATCCTGCTCTGAGAAAGAAAACAATAAATATGATTTCAATCCATTGTGTTAAATATCAGGATGCACACACAGAAGTCTCTGGGATCCAGCGTTGAGTAAAAACCCATCTGCAATGCCAGCCTCCTACAATAGACAGAGAGACAAGCATTAACACTTTCGGGTGGCGTGAGAAGTGATGGCGTAATGGCCACCAACTCCAGAAACATAAAGCAGAGGGATCCGTACACATAGGTGCAGTTTTCATTTGTCAAAATAGAAATTGGTAAAATGTATTGAAGTAACTTGACAGATTTGAATGTGTTTTCCCGTAAAATGATTTATCTCTGCAGAGATACCATCAATGAAACCACTGGCCCAACTGACCTAAATTTCCACTGTTTTCCATTTGCACAAAACCTTATCCATATTCCAACTACAATCTCTGCAGGCAAACTCTATGGGCGATGTTATGGAAATTTTCATGAAAGAGTACAAGAAGATGAAACCACACAGAATTTTAAGCAACGTATCAGCTGAGATGAAGGCAATGTGTGATACGAATGGTCCTATTGGGGAGCAGACGTTTGAAGGCTATGCATTCGGTCATCAGAGCTTGTTGGCCTTCTTGGATTAGAGAGTACATCTAACTAATCAGTTATCAATAATTATTTACCTAAAATCCAACAGGGAAGATAATTTATGACACAGCTTTTGGGAGGAGGGATTTGGGCTTACTACCTAAAACCTCGGGGCTCAAGGTATGCTCTTGCCCCCGCAGCATCTCAGCATCACACCCGGAAGCTTGTTAGAAATTCAGAACCCTTCCCTGGCCTTACTGAGTCAGATTTGCATTTTAACACCCCAGGTGAAAGTGCTCCATAAGTTTGTTAAAGTTGGAGAAGCATAAGCAGTATCCATGGATTCAATAAACTAAAACTGAGTTGTGTGTGTGTGTGTGCACGTGTGTGTGTGTACATGTGCTGACCAAAGATTTGAAGTGCAAACTGTGCATGCCCCGATTGAAGCTGAGATCTTAAACCCATCCAATTTACTTCCGCCTCCACGCCCTTAGACATCAAGCTGTACTGCGTTGGAGGCCATCTCTGTGTAAATCTTTTCACATTTCTGATACATATATGCATTGTCTCTGCTTGAATATGCCCAGCGATGGACAACTCACTGACTCACATCGGGCAGGGAAGTTCATCCCACTTTGAAATAGATTTGGATGTTGAGATAAAAATTGACACCTCTCAGTGGTCTTGGACTTCTCTGCAATATATGTAAAGCACTCATCTCTTTTCTTCTTTCAATATCTATTTCAAATACCTGGAGACAGCGCCCAAGGATATGGTTGTTGGCTCCAGGCAGTGCCCATCAAAGGGAAAACCTTTGACAAGCTAGTGGGGCAAACTCCTAAACCTCTGTGTGTGTCAGTTTCCTTGTCTCCTAAACAGGGCGTAGAATAGTTTTTATCTCATACAGGTTTCGTGGGGATGAAATCAAATAATCCAGATCATGTCCCTAGATACCCAGCACATCGTCAGTGCTCAATGAATGTCAGCCATTATTATTTCCAAAGCCAATATTTCTTGTTCAGAAAGGCATTAGAGAAAAGGAAGTGTTTAATTATCTTTTTAAGAGGATGAACAGTGTTCCAGTCGGCTGAAAGGGGATTCTGGAGAAGAGGCCTGAAAGCATCAAGTATCAGAGTTGGAAAAGTTGAAGTAGGAAACAGTACATGGTTAGATGTGACTTGGGTGAAAAATTCATGGACCAGTGAAAGAAAGAGCTGGTGATACTTCCCAAATGCATGGATCTGAGGAGGGAGGGTTGGGAGCTAGGCTATATGAAACCATCAGAGGCACCTTTTAAACTTAATCTGGATCTTAACAGTAATTAGAGGAAGACACGGGGTCCAATGATAGAAGGCACTTACTGTGTGCTATAGATTGGATTGAACCATATGGTGTTGCTGATATTACATGCTTTTGACCTAGAAAAACAGCAATTTCATTTGGTTCAACCTTATCTTTAATGAAGGAAGGGCAACCAAATCTTCCCTCTGCACTGTGCCCCCAGAGTTTCTCAGAGGAACCATCCTATGTAAAAGGGATTTGGGAATAATGACCTGACATGTTGAGTAAACAAAGGGCATCATTTACTTCCTGGATTTCCCAGGACTTGGCACCACTGTCATCAGAAGCAACTTTCTCCAGCTTTTCAGAAGCGCCCACAGTTTCTGCTGATGTAGGCAACCCAAGAACCTTCTTGCCCTCTCCCTGATTCCAAGATACTTGCCCAGGTTTTTAATGTTACCTTTGCATAGAGCATTTGCAGTCATTGGCTGAAAACGAAATTTAAAACAAAACAACATAAAACCCTGGACTCCTTCTGGCAGCCTGAAAGAACAGTTTAGGAAAAGGAGAGAGGGAAGCAATTTATTAAATAGAAAAAAAAAATACTAACAAGATATTTCAAAATAATGGCAGCTGTATGCACTTAAAGCATGTGAGGGCATCATTTGGACCCATTTTGGTAACGACATGAAACTGCTGCGTTCTCTTTCCCAGACATATGTTTAAAGCGCCCTGCAAATGATTTCATGTTGGATTGGGCTTCATTACTCACAGTTCATATTTGGTCTAAATTACAGTAAATGTTATTTCAAGGTTTACAAGTTAATTATTATAGTATAGTATTTACTCCATTATATAGTAATTACTGCAGTATCTAGCGCCTAAAGGGTTTTCCCCCCATATATGAAGGACAGAGAATATTTTAGAGTGTTTCCAAGCAGAACAGGACTCACTGGCGGGCGGAGGGTAAATGCGTGTGGGGGTGGGGGTCAGACACTGGGAAGATGGTACCCAGAGATTTGCCTGCAAGTGCCCACCTCTGTAGGCTGCTATGCTGCAGGCGGCCACTGGGAGCCCAGCTTGCTTTGGCCCTCCCAGAATGTGGCAAGACCTATGAACAAGGGCCCAGGGGAGTACACCGATTCCCATAGAAGTTCAAGGTGCCTATCTCATCGCACACATGGCGTCACAGTACAGCACAAAGAAAAAGAAAGAAAGATGCCTTTTTGGCCTACAGAGGAACAGACAAGGGTTGGGCTTCTCTTCTCTGGGAAGCAGCTGCCTGAGAGCACTCATCTGCAACTTAATGCCCCTCCTTTAGGCTTGTCCTGGGAGTTGAAATGATCCCTTGCCATACACCTTCCTCCAAACCACCTCAGACTCTTGCATGCCACGTTCTGGTCTCAGCAGTGGGTCACCCAGTAGCCCCCCATTCCAGGCTACATCTATGCTGCTTTGCTCCATTCCAGCCTAGATTATTCGTTCTGGTTGCCAAACCCAGAATGGATTCCATAAGCAGCTTGCTTCCCAAATGGCGGTCCAAAGGGTGGCCCTTAGGCCTGGGGCTTTCAGGGGCCAGATGGGCAGCTGAGCTGAGGAAAGGCTTGGAAACACATTTTACCCTTCTGTCCTCTGGCTGTGGCCAGCCCCTTGGGTCAGCAGCCAACACTTCCTCTTGCAATGTCCTCACCTCCAGAGACGCCCAAGCTATTCCTATGATAAATGCTGTATGGATTGAAAAAAAAAAAAATGTTATGATTCAGACATGATAGAAGTGTCATTGTCCCCAGAATCTGGACCCTGTGCCGGAGGAGAGAAAATGGTGATTGCCGGGACTGGGTCGGTGGTCAGTGTGGATTGAGTGAGCACCCACTGTGGGTCTAGCCCTGAGTTTGGCAGATTGGAAGGAGAAAGCTCCGAGTTTATGCTTTCTCCTACTGTGAAAGGCACAACAGCTCAGCCTTTTCACTGCCAGGAGAGGCAGAGACAGAGAAGGTAAAGCGAGAGAAACTGCTGGTATATTTTTACCTAAAGGGCTTGTGACACGTTTTTCTTTTGACAGGTGGGGACAGGAACCTAGAACTGAAGAGCTTATGTGAAAATGCTTTTGGAGCTGACTCCTGGAGCTCTCAAGATAGATTTCCAGTTTAAGGAACGTCCCCCCAAGACTGGAGCACACGACCCTTGGACTGGCCTCACATGGGCTCCAGGATTCTTCAGTGCACAACTGCTACCATCTGTCGGCCTTTAACCCTTGAGCTCTCTCCTCTCCTACCTCTCCCTTGGTCCCTGTAGCAACTGCTGCTTCCTCACCTTCGAGCCCCCCCGATTGCTTCTCTACTCCTCAGTTTCTAATCTAGGAATTTTTTTCAAAATGCACAGCTGCTCACCTACAACACTGCTCTGCTTAAATCTACCAGTGGTCCCCCATTACCCATCGTATAAATCCCACTTCCTTGTATGATTAACAAAGCCCCACATGGACTGAGCTCTGCCTTCCCCCTGCCATTTTCTTGCCTCTGGTTTTTAAGGCCCATCCACTGTGTTCTTCTTTTCATCCCTTGACCCTCTGTCACGTCTCTCCCCAATTCTGGGTGTTTACACTGTTCCCGCCCCTCTCCCTGTGTCCCCCCACTGCCCACTCCCACCTCCTGCTGGTGGCTCTGTCTGACCTTTCAGGTCACTGCACATTCTCGGGGAGGACTTTCCTGACATCTGGACTTGGGCAGTTCCCTGTGCTGCCCCCTCCAGGGACTCTCCAAAGTCTTCCCTCTTAGCCTTCATATACTCTATTGTGTTTAGTTGGTAATATACTTTTCTGCTCTACTAGACCAGTAGCTCCGCGAGGCCAGCAACCACTTGCATCCTACCAGTAAAGTGTTTCATATATGGGAATGCATATATATATATATATATATATATATATGCAAATATATATATTTGTTTGTTTGTTTGTTTTTGGTATGGTCAGGGTCCGGGAATCAAACCCAGGTCTCCGGCAGAGCAGGTGAGAATTCTACCACTGAGCCACCATTGCATCGCCCGGGAATGCATATTATTTTGAAAGAAAATATTCTAGAATGAATGCTAAGGTTTCTTAGTGGAGAACAAAGGTGTTTCAACTGGGGTAGAGAAACTCCAGTAGTAAAAACAATGAAAGCTAATATGTATTGAGCACCTACTATGTGCCAAACCCTGGATATTCACCCAAGTTTGACAACAATCCACACACTAAACCATTCTGTGAGGCTGACTGTTGCTGAGCTAGAAGTGGCTGAGAGTAAGAGGCAGCAGGCACATTTCAGCCCTCTCCCTTCTTCCACCTCCTTGCCCTACTGTCTCTCCACAAATAAGTCCTTATTTAATGAGCATATAATTAATGTGAGAAAAGAACAAAACATATCAGCTCCAGTATTGCTTCACACGCGTTCTTTCAATACCTGTCACATCTTAATGTAGTCAAAGCATTCTCAGCAGCAGAGTTGAGTGTTTTAAAGAAAAATGTAACAAATCTGGGTAGGATAAATGGTTATCAGCACAGATTCACCATAGTGGGCCCCATCAGTCCTGGGAGAGCTGCTCACACCTGGGAGCTCTGGGGAGAAGTGTGTCTCCTCCTCTCCCCTTGCAAGAGTTTCTTCACCCTTTCTTGCCTCTACCTCTCTCCTCCCAAAACTGCCTGTTCACATGAAACCCTTGTACTCGCGCATGGCCACACGCACCATGATTTAGACTAGGGAGCTGGGGTAAAGGGCATGGCAGCTCATGAAACTCGCTAGGAGTGTGGTCAGAAGGCAAAGTCCCCTGCAGAGGTCTGAAATCCAGCAGTGCCCAGTCACTGGGTTTCAGAGACAGGATGGGAGGTGAGACAACAAGAGTCAACAGGCCCATCCCTGGCTCTGGAGGCTTCCATTCCTTACTTGTCTCCTATCTTTCCACCTTAGAAAGAAAAGACCTCGAACAACTTCCATCTATTTATCTAACTCTTCATTCATCATCTGTGACCATTCTCACATGCTCTGGAAGATTTTTGTTTCATGAGATTATTCTATAATGAGTCATCACTCATAAATGTTAAATACAAATAAATGTTTTGTTTGGTTGGGATTTTGCCCCCATTACTCACACTCTTTTAGCTGTGTGGCAATAAATAACCATTTCCATCATCTCATGTAGCTGTTTACTTGAGCACCGTGAGGTTAGCCATGCCATTGCAGGGTACCCCCCTTCCTACAAGGCCTGTGGCTATTTGCACTGACTACAAGCTGAACCATTTTCAGTCTGCCATACTCATAATGCCCCTGATCTTAGAAGATCAATGGAGTCACCGTCCCCCTGGGTGGGAATCTTGGCCTCATCAGTCTCAGTTCTGTGACTTTAGGCATGCCCCATAATTTCTCTGGGGTTCAGGTCACTAGAGTAGGGATTTCTGGAGTCAGGACCTAAATCCAAACTTTACAGAGCTGGCATGAGATCAAATATGGATGTGCTTCCCTTAATGTTTGGTATATATAAGCACTCAAGTGACAGTCACTATTATTAGTAATGGTGCCAGAAAGCAGGATCATTTAACCATATTCTAGTCTGTTGTGCAAGGGCTGCTAGTTAGCTGCTTTTAATGTCCAATTAGCATGTAGCGGGTGAAATGATACAGAAATGGTTTCCCTCATATTATTGAAGCCAAAGACCATCACAGTTGGGCTTCAAAGAGAACTTGGGAAAAAGAAAATCAGGGCATGTGTTGCCTACAACTCCATCAACAAAACCCATGAAGTTTCAGGCCCCTTCTTCAGGCTTAATTAGGCACCATCCAAGGGGTTCTTGCCAGCCACTCCCAGGTGGGGATGAATTCCATTGGTGACTTTGTAAAGCAGAAGTCCTTGGGAGCATTTTCTCCTGACAGAATGCCTTGCCCTATATCTGCCATGTATTCCGTTGAGAGCTTGTGTCCTCCTGAAGCTGCAGCTTCTCCCTAGCTGGTGGGTGACCATGGACTTAGGGCCACAGGCATGTCGGGGAATCAGGCTTTTATGTTTATCTAGTCAGCACTTTCCTATTTTAATTGGAAAAAACAATAAATGAACTAATGCCTGCAATACATATTTTTATTTTTAAATCTGTGAATCCTGTGAAATACAAAAAAAGAAGAGAGAAATATTGGCACCTGTTATTTTTATCTTCCAGTTCAACATCTTTTGTTTAAGTGCAGAGACAGGACATAGAACACTTTCCAGTTTTGTAGGAGGTAGTTTTTTTTTTTCTCTTCACTTATGTCCAAATTATCTCCAAGTGCTTAGATCCATTAGCTTAATTAATATTAAGAACATATGCATATGCAAATAAGACCCTCTTCACCATATATTTCACTTTACAAGACAGGGTGAAGGGTGATTGGGTAAGTCAATCAAATGTCATAAATTGGCTATGCAAAAGATCTCATTAATATTAATTGGGGCGTGGGCATTGTGCAGTAGTCCACGCCACCCTTAGAAATGGGTCCCTTGCTTTAATTGTCCCAAAGAGTTTGAAAATCAAAGCCTCTGACCTGATTTAAATATGTAACTCTCCTCCCCACCTCCCCAGGTAGACTACTGAGCAGCATCAGAAAGGTATTAAAAAAAATACCGAACAGACCTTTTCTAAGACAGATGGCACACAATGAGGTTAGAAAAAGTATCTTGAGATCCAACCTGCAAGAACAAAAAAAAATTGCTTGCATTGTTGTTTTCATTATCTTGCTTCTGTCATTTCATGAGCTTTGTATCTTGCAAGGAGAGAAAGAAGGGAGAAAAACTGTGAAATTAATCTTTTGTGCATGGCCTGATAAAGAAGAGACATGCTCAGACAAAAGATAGACTGAGAGAAGGTACGGTGATTGATGACTAAAGTAAAGGTGTCAGAAGAGGATTATGTAAATTACTGGAGGCGCACACCATTTCAGAGAGAATGAGAGGGAGAGAGGGAAGGGGGAGCGAGGGAGAGGGAGAAGGCGAGAGAGCGAGTGAGGTATTGAGAGTGAAAAAAGGACTGCAGAGTCCGTGTCACCAAAGAACTGGTCCCCAAACACCCATTTCCTGCCATCTTTCATCTCCTCCGACAAGCTCACCTCACATTCGCTCTGGGTTGCTCAGTGTAACAAAGGGGGTGGGGGTGGGGGAAGAACTGTCAACATTAGCGTGATCCTAGTCAAGGAAAGGTTTAGGGGAAGCAGTGCCTGAAGTCAAAGCATCGGAGAAGGGAAGTTTCAGTTAAAGGGTGAGAAAAGCCGACTGGCGACTGCCTGCGTCTCTGCGAGAAGCATGCCACAAGAGGTGGGGACCCACGTCAGGCTACACTCATTCTTCATGCTAGAAAGGGACCCTGGGAAGGCCCTGTTTCCTTCCCGAGTCTCTGGATGGATCTACAGATCTGCATCGGGTGGGTGGCCACTATCCAAAGGGGGATGGAGCAACTGTAAAAGGCCAGGGCCTGGGAGCCATGTTAATCTTTGCTGCATTTCCCCTGCCCTCCCCCCACTTGGCAACACTTTCTTTCTATGTAAATGAAATGAAGGCAAGTGTTTGAAAATCCTGACCAGAAGAGATGCGAAGTAACACCCAGGTTATATTTAATTCTGGAAATGGGCTTGGCTGCGGTGACCCTTGCAGGCAGGCTGTGGGTGCACTTACGGTTTTTAAGTGTCTCATGCGTAGAAGTCCAGCACTGTGATTTATGGGTTTCTAAAAGAAAGGGAACTCCTTCCCAATTCTTGGAAACCAGATCCGGAGATAGTACGGTCGGTGCTCGGCAAGAAGGCACCCACATAGCTGGCAGGTTGTTCTGACCAGGGGTGCCATCCGCCCTCATCTGTTGGGACCTGGGGTACTGGTGCTAAGTATTTCAAGTATCACCCCTTCAGAAAGCCAAGACAGATAAAGGCCAATGTCCAGGTAGAGCTTTTCTCCATCTCTCCCTTCTTCCTCAGCAGGGTAGGAAGGTAGTGAGAACAAAATGAATCCCCATTCATTAAAAGCTGAGAGGGCCCAAGAGTACAAAGATTATGCTAAAACCCTGACTCTCCGTGAAATTCAAAATGCAACTACTTAATTTACTAAAGTGTATTTATTTAAGCACAGTGCCTGTTTTTCCTAATTGGATATTTGGGAATTATTTTGAAATAGCAAAGGATTGGGAGAGTGAAGAAGGCCTAGGAATGAAGGCCAAAATGGACTAAATCTAGAATCCAGAAGTCGTCCCACAAACTCTTTCCATCAGGGATACTTATGCTCGAAAATGCAGTCCCCACTTCCCATCCCCAAGACTGGTTCCCGCCTCCTCTGACTTCCATGTCCTTACTGCCTGGTTTGTTCCACAGTCAGTATAAACAGAGCCCTACTATGTGTCAAACACTGTCCTAGGTGATAGGAATAGAGCATTGAACAATATATACTGAACAAGGTATAACTTCCCTGGTGGAGTAGGTTTGCTTTCAGACTCCTTGTGGGCCTATCTTTACGGACACAGCGTTCACCTCGATGGCCAGCAGGGTGTGTTGCTGTAGGGTCAGCCCTTGCTCACTTACACTGAATTAGTCAAGATGAGGCTTAGCCAGAGATCCACTGAGCAGGGAGGTGAGCACAGCTGCAACACTTCCTTGAGAAGGCAAAAGATACAGAGGAAAGACTTCTGTTTTCTTTCATCCTGAGTGATTTCACTTTGTTCTTATTTAGAATCCTTTGGTCACATAGAACAAACCCTCACTCAAAGAAACTCAAGGGAGAAGTTTTGTTACAGGGGATGCTCAGAGGACACAAGAGGTAGAATTACATTTGGGCCTCAAGAAATAATAGAACTGTGGACCAAAGAGGCAGCCATCCCAAACCCTTATTCTCTCCATATTTTTTCCCTAACTCAGGTCACACACAAAGTATTGACCATGCTTCTTTCTTGGTTTCTGTTTATTCCTCCCTCTCTCTCTCTCTCTCTCTGCAAACTTGCTTCATTTGCTAGATTTGCTCACAACCCATCTTAAAGGTGCCGAAATGATGATACCACTACAACTGATGATAGCAACACAGTGAGTACTTGGATAGCTACTAGCACTGTTCTAAGCACTTAATAGATTTTTAACTACTTAACACAACAAACTTATGGGGCAATATTTTTGTTATTATCTCCATTTCGCAGACATGGAAACTGAAGTGCATAGGTGACATGCCCAAGTTTGCTGTCCTACCTAGGCAGTGGTGGAGACAGCGTGTGAGCTCTGAAAGATTAGCACCCGAGACTCTGTTCTCAACAAGTAACTTACAACGAATGCTCCAAGCCCACTAGTTTGCATGACCACCATCCAGATCCAGGCAATGAGAACCTGTGCCCAAATTCCAAACTCCCATGAGGAGATTCAGTAGGCCTGCTTGAGATCAGGGGTCTAT
>PVIY010011385.1:0-65570 GCA_004026745.1 Myrmecophaga tridactyla | reverse complement strand
TTTCACTATCAATCTATTTGTATGCTTATGTCTAAGATAAGTTTCTTGTACACAGTATATAGCTGGATTATAATTCTTAATCTATTCTGTCAATCAGTATCTTTTAATTGGTCAGTTTAGTTCATTAACATTCAAAGTTATTATTATAAAGGCATTTCTTGAATCCACCATCTTATCCTTTGGATTTTATTTGTCAAATCTATATTCTTTTTTCCTCTGTGGTAGTTAGGTTCAGGTGTCAACTTGGCCAGGTGAAGGTGCCTAGTTCTATTGCTGTGGACATGAGCCAATGGCATATGAACTTCATCTGTTCTTGATTACATCTGCAGTCAGCCTAGGAGGCATGCCTGCTGCAATGAATGATGTTTGATTTAATTGGCTGGTGCTTAAATGAGAGAGCTCAATGTAACACAGTCCAAGCAGCTGAGCATACCTCATCTTGGCACTTGCAACTCAGCCCAGGCCTTTGGAGATGGAGAAAGGAATCACCCTGGGGAAAGTTGTTGGTATCCAGAGGCCTGGAGAGAAGGCCAGCAGAGATTGCCTTATGCCTTCCCACGTAAGAAAGAACATCAGTTGAAAGTCAGCTGACTTTCCTCTGAAGAACTATACATTAACTAAATAAGTCCCGTTTTATTCAAAGCCAATCCATCTCTGGTGTGTTGCATTCTGGCAGCTAGAAAACTAGAACATTCTCTTTGTCTATTTGTCCTTTAAGTTACCCTTATTGGTACTTTTCAATACTGTGCCCTCTTCCAGACATCCCTCTTCTGTCTTTTTTTAAATGACAGAATTCTATTTAGCATTTCTTGTAGGGTTAGTCTCCTGTTGATAATTTCTTTCAGCATTTCTTTGTGAAATTTTAATCTCTTCTTCAGTTTTGAAAGACAATTTGGCTGAGTACAGAATTCTTGGCTGGAAGCCTTTCTCTTTCAGGATCTTAAATATATCATACCACTGCCTTCTTGCCTCCACAATGCCAGTTTAGTCTGAATTCAGTCTTATGTGTTTTCCCTTGTATTTAGTTGATTGTTTTTCTCTTGACACTTTCAGCATTTTCTGCTTCTCTTCAACATTTCACAGAGTGTTTAGTATGTGTCTTGGGGAAGGCCTATTCAGATTTATTCTACCTGGAATTCATTGGGCTTCTTTGATTTGCTTATTTATGCCCTTCATAAGGGTTGGAAAGTTTTCCCCTATTATATCCTCAACTAATCTTCATAGCCCTTTACTCTTCTCTTCTCCTTCTGGGACACCAGTGAGTCTTATATTTGCATGCACTGTTCTGTTCATCATTTCCCTGAGATCCAATTCAAATTTTTTCCATGTGATTTTTTTCATTTGCTGTTTTGACTATTCAAAACCAGTTGTCCTGTACTTCATTTCACTTATTCTTTCTTCTGCCTCTTCAAATCTGCTGTTATCTGTCTCTAGTATATTTTTTATTTGGTCTACAGTATCTTTAGTCTCTGTACTAACTGCTATATTTCTATTTATTCTTTCAAGTTCCTCTTTATGCCTTTCTAGTGTTTTCTTGATCTCCTTTATGCCATTAGCCATCCCACTGATTTTATTTAGTAAAGTTATATGAACATCTTTGATTTGTTGTTCCAAAAGTCTGTCTCCTCCAGTGTTTTAATTTGGTCATTAAACAGCCCTATATCTGTCGCATCTTCATATGGTTAGTGATCTTCCATTGCCTTTGAGGCATATAAATGTCTTGATAAAGTTACTTTGGAAGTTGATTTCCTTCAGTAGTCTAAAGTTTTGTATTTGTGGGATTGATGTGGAAAGGATGTAGGGCACAGGGCAGGACAGAACAGTGTGGTGATGGGTTGAAGTGCAGGTGTAGCACAGATTGGGGATGCTATGCTGGTGCTTGGGAGCATGGGGTGCAGGGCATGGGGTTGTGGAGGTGTGGTGTGGGTACCATGGGGATGGGGTGCTGCTCAGGCATGACTTGGAGCACAGGATCAGGGTACAACATTGAGGACACAGTTGTAGGGTGTGGTGGGAGGCAGATAGTGGGCTCTGTGAATCACAGGGGTTGGTGTGCAGATAGGATGTGGGTGGTTGTGTGGAGCATGGGGGTCGTGATGTAGGGTATGTGTAGGGTGTAGGTTATGTGGCAAAGTGGTCAGGGCACAGTGGGGCCACAGTGCAGGTGTGTCTTTACACACAGGGTGGGATCCTGGGGCCTGGAATGTGGATTTGGGAGTATGTAGAGGTGGGGCACAGGTCATAGGGTTTACAGCGCATGGGGGAGGGTTGATGTCAGGTGAGCATGGCCCTGGTGTGAGTGAACTGATGTGGAGGGGTTGGAACAGGTGTGCACGTATGTGCAGGGTGGAGGATATATAGCACATGCACAGATATGCATGTGAGTACCTGCCAAGACCATGACACTTGTGCCAGAGGGGTGGGACAAAGGTGCATGTGTGCTGGTGTGCAGGGGAAGAAGTCAGTGCATGAATGTGTGGGCACCTGGTGGAGGGGAGGATGTGGCTGTGTGGGTTTGTGTGTCTGGTGGGTGGGGCCCTGGTGTGCTCTGCTCTAGGAGGCAGGCCCTGGTGTCTGTGTGTGCAGAACTCAGAGGCAGCAGGCCAGGCTTGCACCTATGTGGGTTGGGGGGCAGGTATGGCCCAGATGCACAGGTCAGAGTTTGCCCAGAATTAGGGGCATAATGGGGGTGCCATTCACCTGTGCATATCTGAAAGGGCCAAAAACTCATGTATTCATGTGCAGAGCTCAGGGGTCCAGGGTGGGGTTGCATTACTGTATGGGCTGGGGGAAGGTGTAGTCTGGGTATGAAGGTGAGCACCTGCACTGATACGCTGATGACCACTTTCAAGGGGCAGGGATTGGGAGATGGGTGTCGAAGGGCTGGTCATATGTAGGGTGGGTCTCTGGAGGGGAGAGGTGAGATAGTGCACTTGGTCAGAAGAGGTACATTGGTCTGGGGCAGGCATATGCGTACAAGGGGTGGTGGTGTGAAGCACATACACATGGGGGATTGAGGTAGGGTCATGGGTGTTTGGAGTGTGGGAGGAAATGGGTGGTAGTGTTCAGGTGCTTGGGGTGTGGGGGTGAGTCATGGGTCATGGGACTGTGCATGTGAAGGTAGTGCATTCAAGGAGTGCAGCTTGGCTTATTCATTTATTTATTCATTTATTTATTTATTTATTTATTTATTTATTTATTTATTTATTTATCTATTGGCTTACTTCTTAATCCCCATCCCATTGTCCGTGCACTCCGGAGGCCTCCAGCCTTCCATTTGGAAAGGGTCACATTAGGCTGTTTGCACAGTCTCCAATTTTCTGCATCTTAGTTTCTCAGCTTTTGCAACCAGGGCTTCACTATGTGGTGTAGAAGACCCAGATCACCTACAACCTAGAATCACCATCTCAGTTACCTTCCTGCCCCTTCTCTAGCTGTTCCTTGGAGCAGGGGTGAACTTCACCTATCTTATTCCATAATCTTCTTAAAACTCCTCCCTGTATTTCTATGTATGTCATATTTCAGATATCCTGTCCTCTAGTTCACTAATCCTTTCTTCTGCCTCTTCAAATCTACTGTTATAAGTCTCCATTGTCTCTTCCATCTCTTCTATTGTTCATTTTATTCCCATAATTTATGTAATTTGTCTTCTCAAACTTTAAGGTTCTTCTTTCTTTTTGCCCAATGTCCTCTTTCTAGCCTCACTCAACTTGTTGATTTGATTTTTTATATTTTGCATGCCTGTTTAAACATGCTGAATCTCACTTGAAATGTCAGTTTGTTCCTTTGACTATAATACATCTTCAATTTTCCTACTATGACTCATTATTTTTTGCTGGCATCTAGGCATTTGATTTCCTTAATTTACTTATTCTGGAGGTTGTTTTCTCTGTTTTACCTAGAGTTTTCTGGTTGGTTCCTTTGTTCTCTATCTATTCGTTATTACAGTGCCCAGCATGTGGCATTTGTCTGCCTGCAGCTTCCCACTAGTGAAAATCGATGCAGTGTCTTTAATTTCAGCCATCTCTCCCTGCCAGGGGTGTGGTTGTGGTAGTAGGTGAGCTTTTATCATTTCTGTTTTACTGCTGCTGGGGCCTGAATTCCCTGTAAAGGACCTCCAATTGAGCTGACCCTGTCCCCTCTTTCTAGGAAAAGATATACCCTTTAGGGAACTAACCCCTTTCATCTGATTAGTTACTTTTTCTCTCAGAAATGGCTTAATTCTGCCCTTGCCTGAGGCAGTGCTGGAGCCTTACAGTTCTTTCAGTTCTATCTAATGAGCTATTGGGAAGTTAAAAAGTAAAATAAATAAATAAATAAATAAATAAATAAATAAATAAATAAATAAATAAATAAATAAAAGGTCTTTTCAGAAGAGGACTCCAGTTCCCTGGGTTTGAAAAGACTTAAGTGCTCTAGAAAAGCCATGATTCAATTCTAATCCCATCTCATGGAGACAGCTATTCTTTTAATCCCTATTCAGGACAGTAGTCCAGAAACTTGATTAGATTATCCCATGGAGATGTGACTCACCCAATTGTGGATATCAACCTTGGATTAGAGGGAGATGTGACTTCACCCATTCAAGGTGGTTCTTGATTAGTTTACTGGAATCCTTTAAAAGAGGAATATTTTGGAAGGAGCCCCTTCTGAGCCACAAAGCCAAGAACCATAGAGTCTACCAGTCAGAGACCTTTGGAGATGAAGAGGGAGAATGCCTCTGTGGTAGCTTCATGAAGCAAGAGGTCTGGAGAGGAAGCTAGAAGATCATATTCACCATGTGATTTTCCTGTTGAGAGAGAGAGACCATGAACTTCACCAGCCTTTCTTGAGTGAAGGTAACCTCTTGTTGGTGCCTTAATTTGGACATTTTTATAGACTTTCCTTAATTGGAGCATTTTTATGGTCTGAGAACTGCAAACTAGCAGTTTATTGAATTCCCCTTTTTAAAAGCCATTCCATTTCTGGTATAATGCATTCCAGCAGCTAGCAAGCTAGAACACTGGGTTTGCTAATCAAGAGCTGGAGTTGGTACATGAGTCTGTGTGTCCCCATACTCTATGTTCACTCTTTTCTTGTTCCAGCCCTTTTCCAGTATTTTGTGCTGTCCAATTCAGAAAGCATCTGTTTTTTATTTTATTTTTTGTCAGCTATGCTCCCTTTCTGCTGGAGCAAAATTTCTGGTTCCTTTAGTGCTTGCTCCATTTTTATCTGTGCTCTAGAAATGTCAGAACATGACTCCCAGGGATGAGCCTGGTCCTGGAATCATGGGAGTGAGAAAGCATTCTGGAATAAAAGGAGGAAGAGAAATAAAACAAAGTTTCAGTACCTGAGAGATTTCAAAAAGCACTGAGAAGTCATTCTGGAGGTTATTCTTATGCAGTTTATAGATATCTCCTTTCAGTTTTTGGTGTGTTGATGTAGCTAGGGGAAAATACCTGAAACTGTTGAATTATAATCCAATAGCCTTGATTCTTGAATATGATCAAATAAATATAGAGCTTTTAAGGTGTTACTGTTTAAGTGTGTAAACCTTGTGACCGACACTCCCTTTTTTTCAATGTATAGACAGATGAGTTAAAAAAAAAAAGGCAATAAATATTTGGGGGGAGATGAAGTAGCAGATGTTTTGAGTGTTTTTTTTTTACTTTTATGTTTGCTTTTATTCTTATTTTTAGTTTTTGGAGTAAAGTAAATATTAAAAAAAATTATAGTGTTGATAAATGCAAAGCTATGATGATGCTGTGAATCACTGTACAATTGGGATGATTATATGGTATGTTAATATATAATATATGCCACTAAAATTGCATTTAAGAAAGGAATAGAGAGATACAATTGCTGAAAAAAATGTGGAAATAGAGATGGGCCTAATCACTGTTTGCAGTGAAGTAAAGTGATGCAGCCCCTCTGGAAGGCAGTGTGGTGGCTCCGTGGGAGGCTAGAGGTGGGCTTGCTATTTGATCTTGCAACCCTGTAATCAGGTATACACTTAGAGGAAATGAGAACACAGACATGAGCGGACAGTTGCTCACTGATGTCTGAGGTGCCAGTGTTCTCAGATTTTCAAAGGGTGGAGGTAGCCTAATGTTACTCTAATTTAGGAATGGAAGCAGGAACTGTGGTGTATACATACAATGGACTATTGAGCAGCTGCAAGAAGGAATGAAGATGTGAGGCATGCCACAAGGTGATTGAAACTTGAAGACTGTATGTGGAGTGAAATAAGGCAAAAACAAAAAGGCAAGTACTATGAAGCTTCACTAATGTGAATTAACTATCAGGTATAAACCATGAGATTTGAATTTGATAGCACAGATTATCAGGTGAAGCCTTTTGCAGCTGTATTTATTTATTTTTCCTTCTATTGGAGATTTAAAAATCTCTTTGTTTTCATAATATCTTAAAATTATGAACAACCTTACAAGTGTATTGACTATCAAGCTCTCAAAAATATAGCACAATTATTTAATGTGTACCAAGCCTAAATCCAGTAAATCTTTTTCAAAGCTCTCAAGGAGCTTTCATTAAACTTACTGAAGTTAAGCAATTAGATCTTATTTAATTACATCTATCCCAAGGTTATTTATATTTTAATGATTTGTTTACTACAGTTACTGTTGCAAATATATTATTAGAAAAGTAATTTTAACAAATGTGGTCTATTTTGAATAATTTGTTTATGCCTACCATTTCTAATCTCTAGGCCCAGTTGCAAGAAATCTGAACAACAACTCCCCCATCTTCCTACACCTGGCCCTTCCCTTATGGCAGCCTTAAGTGGTTTGGCCCAGGGGGCAGGTACAGGTGAGACAGAAAAACATGAGGCCTGATTTGTTGAACTTAGTTTTTAATGAGGGCAGAAGGATGAAAGTTCCCTTCTTTTAATAGTTTCCATTTATTAGATCTATTTCGCTTAAAGCTATGACCCAGACAATTAGAAAAGGTCTTTACTTTTTCCTCAAGGCAGCTCTCTGGTAGCTTAGAGAAGTTCCGAGGGTGGTTTCTTTCTAATGTAGGGATTGAATCCAGTTGACCAGTGTGGTTTTTCTTTCTTTTTTCCCCTCTGGGACTCCAGGAGTGCTACTTCATATATAAAATTCCTTATCTATCTTTAAGCAATTTGAATAGATCTCTTTAAGAAGTTTTTGGTTAATTTGTCATTACCATGTGGAAGCATGATAATATACATTGGACAGACACAAATAGGAATTCACACAAGAGAAACACTGAAATTCTTTTGATAGGGACAACTGAAGGATTGAATATACATCATCTCATTCCATACCTGCTAGAACAATTCTAACTGTAATAGAATGGTCTTTCCATAGTGCCATTCTCAGGCCATTTCTCTCCTGAATCTAAATCTTATTGAGACCAGATTATGTGACAGAAATAAACCTTTTTCTCCTAAACTCATAACTAAAATAGTTCCAATTTTTGAATACAGCCCATAGGTTCCCATTTTAAGGAATTTTTGTAATGAGTAACTTGTTAGCAACACATCACCCATAAAAATGCAGTAAGACACTACCTGACAAATTTAAAGATACTTAAAAATTACTATATATTAAAGTAATACACCTACTCATAACTAGACCAAATGCCCCAATTAACAGTTAAACAGGCATTGAACACTTACTTTAAGTAACACATGGATTAATAATTAAACAAGCATTAAACACTGGCTGAACATAGGTAACACACCAGTTAATAGTTAAACAAGCATATTTAATTTCACTGAACACAAATTAATTGTTGGATTACTTATTTTCCAGGAATATACTTGTGCTGGTTTCAATGTGTTGTCTACCCCAGAAAAGCCAAGTTCTTTACCTATTCAGTATTGCTTGGTGGGAATGATTTTATTGTTTCTATGGAGATGTCACCCACTCAATTGTGGGTGGTAACTTTTTTTTTTGGAAAAACTTTAGAGTGCTCCATTTCATTACAGTGAACTTACAATCAACTATACCTTTGACGTGCATCAGGCTAGACCATATTTTTGGCATGGTATTGTAATGATCATCATCTTGTTTTCTCTTTTTTTGATACTTTTTTATTAATTAAAAAAATTAACAACAAACAAACAAAAATATTAACATATCATTCCATTCTACATATACAATCAGCAATTCTCAATATCATCACATAGTTGCATATTTATCATATTTATCTATCCTGCTGGGGCTCTGGAACTTCAGGCAGCCAGACTCCTTAGAAATCTTTGTCCCATCTGAGTCACTAAGTTGGTACTGGACAAAGGTGGTGGTTCCACTGCCCATTCCTGAGACTGGGGTTTTAAAGAGAGAAGGAGTTTATTGCTAGATGTGAAGCAGGAGAGAAGATGGCCTATCAGCCCAAAAGTCTGTCTCCTTGACTGCAGTAATTCTGGTAGTTTTATTTTACTAAAAGATGGACAGGTTTTAGGATAATCAGCACAATGGATACAGATGATGTGATTAGAGGTGATCTAATTATTAAGCATGCACAGATGGATTACTTGCTTAGTCAGAGAACGTGGGTTAGTCAGAGAACACAGAGAACACAGCAGCCTTAATATGATGATGGGCATGATTTTTATTATCATAATGAGTTGGGTCACTTATAGGTTAAGTCTAAACTACTATGAATGATAGGCATGCATATTTTGGTTAGACCCATTTTGGTTATCAAGATAACTTTGGAATTGGGGTGGGTTAATTCTGGGCTGACCCAAGCCCCTTCTTTAATAAACATTAGGGGCTGTCTTTACTGATCACAAAGCTTTAAAGTAAAAAAAAAAATCAGATAAAATCAGTACAAGTGAAAGTCAGTCATGACATTTTTACAAACACGAGGGCACAGGATGGAGGCTAAATGATCATTAATGAGAGATCAAGGCAGCTAGATTACAGTTCAAGTGTTATAATATTTACCTCTGTGTACTCTAATATACCAAAAAGAACAAAAAGAAAATCACAATCCTCTCTTAAATCCTAATTTCTCAGTTACAGGTATGCACCCCAAACAATTGAAAGCAGGGACTCAAACACATGCTTGTACACCAATGTTCATAGTGGCATTATTCACAATTGCCAAAAACATGGACACAACCCAAGTGTCTATCAGCAGATCAGTGGAAAAACAAATGATGTTATATGCATGCTGTCATGGTCAGGTTCATGTGTCAACTTGGCCAAGTTGTGGTACCTGTTTGTCTGGTTGGGCAAGTGCTGGCCTATCTGTTGCAATGAGGACATATCATAGAATTAGATCATGATCATGTCAGCTGCATCCACAGCTGATTCCATTTGTAATCAGCCAAAGAGGAGTGTCTTCTGCAATAAATGATGCTTAATCTAATCATGGGAAGCCTTTTAAGGAGGATTCAGAAGAGACAGGCTCTTCCTGTTTCAGCTGGTGAGCCTGTCCTGTGGAGTTCATCACAATCCTCCATCAGAATCGTTGGCTTCATGGCCTGCTCTGTGGATTTTGGACTCTGCATTCCTGCAGCCATGTGAGACATTTTTATTAATTTTATATCTGTGAGTGTTCCCTGTTGATTCTGTTTCTCAAGAGAACCCTAACTAATACATCTTGGTACCAGGAGTGGTTCTTAAGAAACAGAATCTTAAAAATGGGTTTTTATGAATGGTTTTCTGCATTGATTGGACTCAAAGAAAAAAAGGATACTGATTTCCATAATCAGAATGACACTCCCAATCCATTAAGTGAGTTGGCAAAAGAGTCAAAATATCACCATTTGATTCTCTTAATGCTTTGCTTGTACGAAGTCAGGCTCTTGGGGATAATGTTTTTGACACCTTCACAGAGTTTTGTAGAAATAAGAGGTATAGAGATGTTGGTTGGTTGTTGTTAGATACACTGGCTACATTAAGGAGTGAAAGAAATGGGCTTAAGCCTTCAAACAAGAAGTTTAAGTGCCATCTGAAAGATGTAGACATTTCTAAGAGTATCCTGAAGGAAAATCTCATTCCTGTAGCCATAGACTTGAGATCTCTGAAAATCAAACTCAGATTCTTATTGTTAGAGTAGCAACTTTACAACATAAACTGAAATCTCAAACTTGCATCGTATCTGCCATTAAAGTGAGGGCATTGACTGGAAAGGAGTGGGACCCTGAAAAATGGGGTGGTGACATATGTATTGATAATGATGTTGGGGGTGAGGTTGAGATCCTAGATCATGCTGAGTCTTCTCTAGATAACCCTGTAATAGTCTACCCTGAGGGCATAACCGCCCCAACTCCAGCCTGCCTTGAGGAGTTGGCCACCCAACCTCCTCCTGAAGGGATTAGCCCTAGAGTGATGAATCCTGTTTCACCAGATGAAACTGCAAATGAAGGCCCTGAAGGAAATGGCTTAGAAGATATTTCCAATTATTATCATGACCCACTCCCACCACCCCTCATTTCTTCCAGACCTATAACTAGACTAAAGTCCCAACAGGCCCCTAAAGGTGAGGTACAAAGTATCACACATTAGGAGATACATTATACTCCAAAAGAACTGCATGAGTTTTCCAATTCATATAGACAGAGATCAGGGGAATATGTGTGGCAATGGATTTTAAAGGTGTGGGATAATGGTGGTGGGAGGAATATAAGGCTGGATCAGGCTGAGTTTATTGATATGGATCCACTAAGCAGAGATACTGAATTCAATGTTACAGCTTGAGGGGTTAGAAAAGGTATTAACAGTTTGTGTGAATGATTGTTTGAAACATGGATCAAAAGGTGGCCAACATTACCTGAGGTTGAAATGCCAGTACTGCCCTGGTATAATACAGATGGTTCAGCACGACATGCAGGTACCACCCAAAAGTGAACAGCTACAACATTACAACCCCTTTCTGGGGTGTCCTTGAAAGACAGTGGTGAGGGGAGATCCTCCCAGTGGGTAGAAATTCAAGCAGTGCACCTAGTTGTTAATTTTGCTTGGAAGAAAAACTGGCCAGAGGTGCATTTGTATACTGACTCATGGGCTGTTGCTAATGGTTTGGCGGGATGGTCAGGGACTTGGAAAGACCATAATTGGAAAATTGGTGACAAAGAGGTCTGGGGAAGAAGTATGTGGATAGACATTTCTGAGTGGGCTAAAAACATGAACATATTTGTGTCCCATGTGAATGCACACCAGAGGGTGACTTCAGCAGAGGAAGATTTTAATAATCGAGTGGATGAGATGACCCGTTCTGTGGATACCAGTCAGCCTCTTTCCCCAGCAACTCCTGTCATTGCCCAGTGAGCTCATGAACAAAGTGGTCATGGTGGTAGGGATGGAGGTTATGCATGGGCTCAACAACATGAACTTCCACTCACCAAGGCTGACCTGGCTACAGCCACTGCTGAGTGCTCAATCTGCCAGCAGCAGAGACCTACACTCAACCTCCGATATGGCACCATTCCCTGAGGTGACCAGCCAGCTACCTGGTGGCAGGTTGACTACATTGGACCACTCCTTTCATAGAAGGGTCAGCAATTTGTTCTAACTGAAATAGACACATACTCTGGATATGGGTTTGCTTTCCCTGCATGCAATGCTTCTGCCAAAACTACCATCTGGGGGCTTACACAATGCCTTATCCATCATCATGGTATT
Source organism: Myrmecophaga tridactyla (assembly GCA_004026745.1). NCBI lineage: Eukaryota > Metazoa > Chordata > Mammalia > Pilosa > Myrmecophagidae > Myrmecophaga > Myrmecophaga tridactyla. Next base: position 53,967 of record PVIY010011385.1, on the reverse strand, counting down.
CCACATAGCATTGCTTCTGAACAAGGAACACACTTTACAACAAATGAAGTGCGGGAATGGGCACATACTCATGGAATTCTCTGGTCTTACCATGTTCCCCATCATCCAGAAGCAGCTGGATTGTTAGAAGGTGGAATGGCCTTTTGAAAACTCAATTACAGTGCCAACTAGGTGGCAATACCTTGAAGGGCTGGGGTAATGTTCCTCAGGAAGCTGTATATGCTCTGAATCAGCAGCGGCTTTATGGTCCTGTTTCTCCCATAGCCAGGATCCATGGGCCCAGGAACCAAGGGGTGGAAATGGGAGTGGTACAACTCACTATTACCCCTAGTGATCCACTAGGAAAAATTTTGTTTCCTGTCGCTGTGCCCCTGAGCTCTGCTGGTCTACAGGTTTTAGTTCCAAAATGGGGAGTGCTTCCACCAGGAGAAGCAGCAATGATTCCATTGGACTGTAATCTAAGACTGCCACCTGGTCACTTTGGGATACTTATGCCCCTGGATCAACAAGCCAAGAAGGAATTACATTATTGTCTGGGGTAATTGACCCTGACCATCAGGGGCAAGTAGGACTGCAACTACATAATGGAGGTAAAGAAGAGTTTTCTTGGAATATAGGAGATCCCCTAGGGCATCTTTTAATACTACTATGCTCTGTGATTAAAATCAGTGGAAAACTGCAACAACCCAATTCAGGCAGGACTACCAATGGCTCTGAAACTTCAGGAATGAAAGTTTGGGTCACCCCACCAGGCAAAGAACCACAGCCGGCTTAAGTGCTTGCTGAGGGTAAAGGGAACATGGAATGGGTAGTGGAAGAAGGTAGTGATAAATATGAACTTCAACCACGTGATCAGTTACAGAAACAAGGACTGTAATGCTGTTTTGTTCATGTTATACTATTTAAGTTGTAAGATATCAAGTTTAAGAATGAATGATGCCCAAGGATTTGTGCCCTATTCTGGAAAGATTTAATGTGTTTCGAGTTATATGCAGGACAGTTGAGTATTGTTATGTAAAAGAAATAATGTGCATTTTATTTTTTTTATTTGGAAATTGGGTATGGTTTAAAGTGATATATATAGCTGCCAAGTTGACAAGGGGTGGACTGTCATGGTCACATTCATGACTTGGCCAAGTTGTGGTACCTGTTTTCTGGTTGGGCAAGTGCTGGACTGTCTATTGCAATGAGGACATCTCATAGAATTAGATCATGATCATGTCAGCTGCATCCACAGCTGATTCCATTTGTAATCAGCCAAAGGAGAGTGTGTTCTGCAATGAGTGATGCTTAATCTGATCACTGGACGCCTTTTAAGGAGGATTCAGAAGAGACAGGCTCTCTTCCTGCTTTGGCTGGCAAGCCTCTCCTGTGGAGTTCATCCAGACCCTCCATCGGAATCATTGGCTTCACAGCCTGCCCTGCAGATTTTGGATTCTGCGTTCCTGCAGCCACGTGAGACACTTTTATAAATTTTATATTTATGTGTGTTCCCTGTTGATTCTGTTTCTCCAGAGAACCCTAACTAATATACATACAATAGAATATTTTTCAGACATATAAAGTTATGAATTTCTGAATACATGCTACAACATAGAAGAACTTTGAGGACATTATGGTAAATGAAATAAGTCAGCTACAAAAGGACAAACTGTATGATACCATGTATATTAAATATCTAGAATAAACAAATACATAGAGACAAAAATTAAATTAGAGGCTACCAGGGGTTGAAGGAAGGGGAATAGGGAGTTAATGCTTAATGGTTGGATTTTCCATTAGGATTGTATTACTCGGGTTTCTTTAGGAAAACATAACCAACAAGATATATCTGTAAATAGTATGAGATTTTATAAGCATGTCTTGCATAACTGTGGGGATGCACCAGTCCTAATTACTCAGGGAAGGCTGTAAGCTGACATTCCAATTAAGGAGTCTAATTAATTCGCAGGAGAAGCTGGCTTGCTGAAATGCAGACAAAAGTTTTCTCTTCTGACTACTGAAGTCATCGTCTTTCCCTTAAAAGTCTGCAACTGATTGGATTAAATATCTGTCACTACTGAAGACACTCACCTTAGTTGATCAGAGATGTAATCAACCATAGACGCAATCAATTGACTGATGATTTACATCCACAGAATGTCCTCAAATTAATAGTTACACCAGTGCTTCCTTGCACAGACATCTGTACACCATCACCTGGCCAAGATGACATACGGACCTAACAATAACTTCTCACTACTTGTCAGCTGTCAGCTACACACATGATAAATCACACTTAATTTCTAAATAGAAAACAATAACAGATCTATTTTTGCCTAATACTCAACTGTTCTGTGTATAAGGGGTAATGCACTAAAACTTTCCAGAATAGGGTGCAAGTACATGAGTAATATTCACTCTCAAACTTGATATATTGTCACTTAACTACTGTGACATGAACAATACAATTTATGTCATATGACAAGGGCATAAGATAAATAAGAAAACAAAGACATTTGCTTTATGTACTGTATAAGTCAGAGTTCTCCAGAGAATCAGAACCAGCAGAAGATATCTCTAAATATGAGATTTATAAAAGTGTCTCATGCAACTGTGGGGAAACAAGAGTCCAAAATCCATAGAGCAGGCTGCAAGAATGGCAAATATGATTAAGTTCCTTAACAAACTCTGCAGGAGAGGCTGGTTGGCTGAAGAAGTGAAAATTCTCTCTTCTCCTTTAAAAGTCTTCTAGTGATTTGATTCTCTCATTGCAGAAAAAACATACTCTTAGTTAATCATAGATATAATCAGTGACAGATGCAATCAACTGAGTGATGATTTAATTAACCAGCCATCTGATTTATTAACCAGACATAAATTAATTTGCAGTAATGGTTAGGTCAGTGCTTGCCTGACCAGACAACTGGGCACAAATTGTGACTTTAATCACAGGGCATGGTAGTACTAAGAGACACACTATAGAATCCCTTGTATTTCAGCAAAACTCTTCTTTTCTTCCATTGTGTAGTTGAAGCCCTATTTCTGCTTGATAGTCAGTACCAATCATCCCAGCCTGTACAGTAATCACTTTATTAGCCTGATGACTCAGAGGTACAAAAAGCTTAAAGTTGCCAGGTGATGTCTGAACTTCCAGTTCAATAAATCATTGTTGTGTTGCCTTGTAGAAGCTCTCCTCCTTTTGAAATTAAGACCTGTAGACCAGCAGGGCTTAAGGTTTCAGGGACAGGAAGCAAACATTTTTCTAGTGGATCACTAGGAGTGATATTGAGTGGTGGTACTCCCATTTCACCCCTCAATTCTTGGATCCTGGCTATGGAAGCAACAACATCATACAGGACACTGTCCCAGAGCATATACAGCTTACTGGAGAACACTACCCCAGATTTGAAAGGATTGCCACCTAGTTGGTGACATAATTGGGTCTTCAAAAGGCCATTCCACCATTCTATCAACCCAGCTGCCTCTAGGTGATGGGGAATATGGCAAGACCATAGAATTCAATGAACATGTCCTCATTCCTGCAGTTCATTTTCTGTGAAGTGTAATCCTTGATCAGAAACAATGCTGCACAGAATACCATGATGGTGAATAAGGCATTTCATAAGTCCACAGATGGTAGAATTGTCAGAAACACTGCATTCAAAGAAGGCAAACCCAGATCCATAGAATGTGTGTATTCCAGTTAGAACAAATCACTGCCCTCTGCATGATGAAAGTGGTCCAATGTAATCAACCTGTCACTAGGTAGCATGCTGATCACCTAGTGGAATGATGCAATATTAAGAACAAAGTGGGGTTCTCTGCTGCTATCAGATTGGGCACTCAGCAGTGAGTTGTAGCCAGGTTGACCATGTTGAGTGGAAGTTCATGTTGCTAAGCCCATGCATAACCTCTAGCCCTACAACCATGCCCACTTTTTTCATGAGCCCATTGGGAAATGGCAGGAGTGGCTAAGGAAAGAGTATGACTGATATCCACAGATCGGGCCATAATATCCACTTGATTTCTGATACCATCCTCCACTGAAGTCATTCTCTGGTGAGCATTAACCTGAGACACAAATATCTTCATTTTTTTTGCCCACTCAGAAAGGTCTATCCACATACCTCTTTCCTAGACCTCTGTCCCCAATATTACAATCATGTTCATTCCATGTCACACACTATCCAGCAAAACCATTAGTAACAGCCCATGAGACAGTATACAGAAACACCTTTGGACAGTTCTGATTCCAAGAAAAATTAACAATCAGGTGCACTGCTCAAAACTCCACCAACTGGGAGAATTTCCTCTCACTACCGTCCTTAGGGACATACCAGAAAGGGGCTATAGTGCTGCAGCTGTCCACTTTTAGGTGATACCTACATATTGTGCAGAACCATCTGCAAACTAAGACCATGTTTTCTCATCCTCAGGCAGTTGACTGTAAGGAATTGCCAAAGAGGCCATGGCTCTGGTCTGAGAGAGAGAAGGTAAGGTGGCAGGAGAGGGAACCATGAGTATTTTGGCCACTTCCTCATGTAACTTACTTGTGCCTTCAGATCAGCTTGAGCCCTAAGTCTTATATATCATTTCCATTTCATGATGGAGTGCTACTGTGCATGTTTAGCTTTATGGCTTGGTGGGACAGACAACACCCAGCTCATAAGTGACAACTGAGTTCTCATGATAACTGGTGGCTGATGATTAAGACTTCAGTCTCCACTAAGGACCAGTAGCAGGCCAAAAGCTGTTTCTCAAAAGGAGAGTAGCTATCTGCAGCAGATGGTAAGGCTTTACTCCCAAATCCTAAGGGTCTGCATTGTCATTCTCCTATGTGGACAAGCCAAAGTCTCCAGAGAGCATCTCTATTTGCAACTGACACTTACAGCATCATTAGATTTATTGGATCATATGGCCTAAGTGGCAGACCAGCTTACACAGCAACCTGGTCCTGTTGAAAGGCCTCCTCTTGATCTGACCCCCACTCAAAACTAGCAGCTTTTTGATCACCCAGTAAATGGGCTAGAGTAACACACCCAAATGAGGACTAGGTTGTCTCCAAAGTCCAAAGAGGAAAAGTACATGCTGTGCTTCCTTTTTGGTCACAGGAGGGGACCGATGGAACAGCTTATCCTTGACCTTACAAGAGATATCTTGATATTTTCCACACCACTGAATACCTAGAAATTTTATTGAGGTTGAAAGTCCCTGTATTTTTGTTGCTTTTATCTCCCACCCACTGACACACAAATGACTTATCAATAAATGAAGAGTAGTACCTATTTATTTCTCACTAGGTCCAATAAACATGGTATTATTAATATAATGGACCAGTGGTATGTTTTGTGGGAAGGAGAAATGATCAAGGTCCCTGCAGACAAGATTATGACATAGGACTGGAGAGTTGATATACCCCTAGGATTGACAGTGAAGGTATATTGCTGGCCTTGCCAGCTGAATGCAAACAGTTTCTGGTGGTCCTTACTAAAAGCTATTGAGAAAAAAGCATTTGCCAGATCAGTAACTACATACCAGGTAACAGGGGATGTGTTGATTTGTTCAAGCAATGATTCAATGTCTGGAACAGCAGCCACAATTGGAATCAATACCTGGTTAATTTTATGATGGTCAACTGTCCTCCTCTAATTTCCATCTGTTTTCTGCACAGGTTAAATAGAGTTGAATGGGGATGTGGTGAGAATCACCACCCTTGCATCCTTCCAGTCCTTAAGAGTGCCACTAATCTCTGCAACCCCTCAGGAAATGATTATTGCTTCTGATTTGCTCTTTTACTAAGTGGAAGCAGTTCTAGTGGCTTCCACTTGGCCTTTCCTCCTACAATAGCCCTCACTCCATGAATCAGGGAACCAATATGGGAATTCTGCCAGTTGCTCAGTATGTCAATTCCAATTATGCATTCTGTTATTGGGGAAATAACTACAGAATGGATATGGGAACACTCTGGACCCACTGTGAGATAGACCTGAGCTAAAACTCCATCAATCACCTGACCTGTATAAGCCCTCACTCTTAACTGGTGGTCCACAGTGACATTTTGGGTCTTCTAGAATTAGTGTCACTTCTGTGCCAGCGTCTGGTAATACTTGAAATATCTGATCATTCACTTTTCCACAATGCACAGGTATGTTGGTAAAAAAGCCATAGATCTCCTTGGGTATGGCTTCAAGGAAGCTTAGCATTGTACATTTTCCACAGTGTAACAGGGTCCTTCCCCAGGGGTACCTGGCCTTCCTCTCATTCAAGGGGTTCTGGGTCTGTAAATTTAGTCTCAAGTCTGGGAGTTAAGGGTCTGCGACTCTCTGTGTTTGTAGCTCAAGTTAGGCAAGTATTCAGTAGAATGCCCATCTATTTTATATCTGTGTACTCTTTGATATACCAGCCAATGCCATAAGTCTCTGCAAGTCAGATTATTTTGACTGCTGCTTTGATTCTGCTGTCCATTATGGCAGCCATGACTACCTTGTCTGTGGTGATTAGCCATTGCCACATGTCTTTGGCCTACTCAAGATCCAATCATCTCCATTGTGTTTAACAATTCCAGGTCACTGACAGCATTTACCATAGTAATGTCTGACCTACAGAAAAAAAGCATCTACAGAGCTCTTCAGGGATAATGGAGCTAATCTCACAAATTTATTCCTCAAAGTCTTGGTAAAAGATGTGTCCTCTGCATGTTCCTGGGGTGTGCAAGCAGGCTTTTCATGATAAACCCAATCTAATATTTCAATATCTCTAAGTCTTTGGATCCTCTCATTCACATTATACCAGAGCAATTCTGGCATTTCGACCTCAGGTAATGTTGGCCAACTTTAGGTCTGAGTTTCTGCCAACCATCCAAACAAATTGTTAATGCCCTTTTTTAACTTCTTGAGCTACAATATTGAATTCAGAATCTCTGCTTAGTGGGCCCATATCAATAAATTCAGCTGAACCCAACTTTATATTCCCTCCACCATTATCCCACACACTTAATATCCATTCTCACACATATCACCCTGATTTCTGTCTATAAAAATTGGAAAATTCATGCCATTATTTTGGAGTATAGCATACTTCCTCATGGTCACACTTTGTACTTAGCTTTTGGGACCTATTGGGACTTTAGTATAGTTATAGGTCTTGAAGAAAAGAGAGTTGGTGGGGGTAGATCATGAACATTATTAGAAGTGAATTTCAAGCCAATGACCTTATAGCTTTTGGTTACAGTTTCATCCTGTGAAACAGGATTTATCACTCCAAGCAGAGGAGTGAGTGCTGTTTCCCCAGGGTAGGTGGTTATAGGTTTAGCAGGCACTGAAGGGTTAATCTCTTTAAGTAGAGTTCTGATAGCAGACTTCGTAGGGTGGACTGGAGACTGGGAAGTTTTTTTCTCAAGGTGGGCTGGAGATCAGGTAGCTGTCTCCTCAGGATAGACCATTACAGTTCTATCTAGAAAAGACTCTGCAGAATCCATGTTTTCCATGTCATCACTGCCATACTTATCAACCCACATGTCCCTATCCCAACTTTCAGGGTCCCATTCTTTTTCAATCAAATCCCTTACTTTAATAGCAGATACCCTGCAAAGTTGAGAATTTAGCTAAAATTGTAAATCTGTTACTTGCCAATGAGATTCTGGGACTGGTTTTCAGAGATCTCAAGTCTGCAACCACAGAAATAACATTTTCTCTCAGGGAACACATAGAAATGTTTACATCTTTCATACAGCATTCAAGTTGCAAATTTGAAGTCTTCAGCTCATCCCTTTCCCTTGTAACTGTGTCCAGCATATCGAAGAACAACCAGCCAACATCATTATACCTCTTAACTCCACAAAACTTCACTAAGGTGTCAAAAACCCTCTCACCTAGAGCCTTGCTTCATATGAGTATACAATTAGCACAATCAAATGGTGATATTTTGCATATCCCTATTTGCCAGATCAGTGCCATCTTGATTATTGGAAATAGAGTCATTAGTGCCTATGAGTCTAATCAGAGTAGAACACCAATTGCAAAAATTCATTTTTAAGATTCTGTTTCTCAAGAACCACTCCAGGGTACATGGGTGGTTCAGTGGTAGAATGCTAGCTTTCCATGCAGGAAACCTAAGTTCAATTCCTGTACCATGCACCACTCCCCCAAAAATGAAAGAACCACTCCAATACCAAGCTGTAGTGGGAAACAGCACCAACAGGAGCTATTTATAAATAGTATGAGATTTTATAAATGTGTCTCATGCAACTGTGGGGATGCACAATCCGCACTCCATAGATAAAGCTGAGAGCTTGCAACTCCAATGAAGGTCTTCAATTAATTTCCCAAGAGAGGATAGCTGACTGAAGTAGAGATTAAAATTCTGTCTTCAGACTGCTGAAGTCATCTTTTCTCCCTTGAAAACCTTCAACTGATTGGATTAAACATCCCTCATAGCAGAAGACACTACCTTAGTTTATCAGAGATGTAATCATCCATGCATGCAATCAACTGACTGATGATTGAAGTCCACAGAATGTCCTTGCAGTAATGGGTAGACCAGTGCTTTTTTGATCAGACAACTTGGCACCAACACCTGGCCAAGTTGATACCCAACACAGTGATTAAAATTTGTGGAAATAGATAGTTGTGTTGGCGGCACAACATTGTGAATGTAATTAATGCCACCTTAATTGTATACTTAAAAGTGGTTAAAATGGAAAAATTATTTTATTTCAAATTATATTATGACAAATAACATTTTAAAAAGTATTCTTTTATAAGGAATACTATGTAATTCCTAGAAAGGAAAATTAAAAACTTTTATACATTGAAGGACATTATCCAGAAAGTGAAAAGTCCAGTCAGAGAATAGGAGAAAACATTTGCAGATTATATACCTAACAAAGATCTAGTATACAGATATAAAAGAACTCTAATAAACTCAACAACAAAAAAATACATATACCCCAATTTTAAAAATGAGCAAAGGATCTGATAGGCATTTTACAAAAAAAAAAAAGCAAAAATGACCAAACAGCACATTAAAATATGCTCAACATCACTACTCACCAGAGAAATGCAAATCAAAACCATGGGAGACCACTTCATATCCCTAGGATGGCTATAATCATAAAAACAGGAAATAACACATTATTGAGGATGTAGAGAAACTAGAACACCATACATTCCCACCAAGAGATGGAAATGTAAAATGATACAGCCACTTTGGAAAACAGTTTGACAGTTTCTCCTGTATGATTTTATTTATACAAAGTTTGAGAATAGGCAAAACTAATCTATGAAGAGAGAATCAAAACAGTGGTTACCTATAGAAGGTGGGAAGTCACTGGAAAGAGGCATGATGCAATTTTCTGGGGTAATAGACATGTTCTGTATTTTGATTGTGATATTGGATACATGATTGCATGTATTTGTCAAAACTCATTAAATAGTACCCTTAAGTTCTATGCATTTTACTGTGTATAAATATTTCTCAACAGATAATTGTTTTAAATTTTATAAAGTTAAGAATATTATTTATGATCTTCATTTTGCTGAGATTGGGGATTACATATCAGTTAAATGGGAGGATCCTTGGAAGCTTGAATCAGTCAAAAAGGTTCAGCAACATTTCACAACCATTCCCAGAAAAGAGGTGACACGCTTTTCTTCTCTCCCTCTCTCCACCTCCTTCCCCCTCACCCTCATATATGTTGTAATGGTCTAATAACATTATCATCCACTAATTATATTGTACTTCTATATGTCAGTCACCATTTTAAATATTATATATTACTCAATCCTCATGCAACAGATAATGTACTTTTCCTTTTTAGAGATGAGAACCCAACCTGAAGCAACAAGGCAGTCAAATAACATTCCCAAGGTCATAGAGCTATAAAATGGAGAGTCTAGGAATGGATTTCTAGAAGTCTGTGAGGATACTGTTCCATTAACCACTATTTATACTACTTCACCATACATAGTAGGAGTTCTATATTTAAGAGTGAGAAAAATCTGAGTTTGGATCCTGGCTTTTCTACTTTCTTGCAATAAGACCTTGCCCACATCACTTAATCACACACAGCCTCACTTCTGATCTATAAAGTGGGGTTATTAACAGAACCTCTTTCATAAGGCTACTCTGAACACAAAACAAGACTATAGACATGGAAGGGCCTAGTATAGTGCTGGTACCTACAGAGTAGACACTCAACAAATGTTTCTGGAGCCCTAGATTGAGTTACCTTTAGTACAAAAAAACAAATGATGCTTGGACTAAGGAAAAGGAAATGTATAGCTATTACAGTACATGCCTTTGAATCCTGGTCCTCTGAACTGACATCATCGGTACTCTGTTTACTTGAGGCCTACACTAAGTAATTCATTTTGAGCAGCTGTGTAGCAAGTTTTTTTCAGTTCTGCCAAACCACTTACTGAGGACATTTCTTATTTCCCTTTTCATGTTGGGGACATAATTTAACTGTTCAAGCCTCTAAGACTATATTTATTCCAGATTATAAAAAAAAGTGACCATTTTAATCTAGTGAAAATATCATTACAGTGAGAGGTAATACTAATTATTGGTACAAAAGATTATTCTCTCTTTTTTAAATGACTATGTCAGTGGCATTAGCATGTCCTAAATTTAAAACACATCTACACCATCCAGGTCAGTCTAAATGACTGGCAACTAATGACAAAAAGTCTCTCTACAAACTATTAATGGATCAGAAAAAATGAAGCTTAAATGATTTTCAAATGTGAATATTTATTATACCTTCATAACATTTTGTCTTTCCATTTTACTCTCACAGAAAGCATTTAAGGAAAAATGTTTTCCTTCATTGTTATAGCTGCTGCCAAAAAAGGGCTCACTGCTCCTCATCCTCACACAAAGGATGCTGCCATCAAAATTAATTAATTCCAGTGTCACCCAATGCTAAGCAGAATAATGGTCTCACAAAAATGTCCATGTTTTAATCCATGGAACCTGTGAATATACTACTTTAACAACACAAAAGAGAATTAAATTTACAGATGCAATTAAGATTACTAACCTTGAGATGGGTAGATAATTCTGGATTATATAGGGTGCCTCCAATTCAATCACATGGATCCTTAAAAATCAAAGAACAAGAAGCAGATAAGAGGACCAGAAAGATGGCAGTTTGGAAGTAATCAGCCCACTATTGCTTGATTTGCTGAAAGAGAAAGGGAGCCAGGAGCCAAGGAATGTGGGTGGTCTCTGCAAAATGGAAAAGGCAACAAAATGGATTTTCCCCTAAACACTCCAGAAAGGAATACAGCCCTCTTAAACCTTAATTTGAGTCTCATGAAACCTGTGTCAGACTGCTTACCTACAAATTTGTAAGAAAATAAATGTGCTATTTAAGCCATTAAATGTGATAAGTTGATAAGCAGTAAATAGAAAATTAATACACATCCCAATTATCCCTTCCACTAAAATCTCTATCACCACAAGAAGAATGAAAGAGAAAAAAGTAAACTCTTACTAAATTTGGAGAAAATCTAACTAAGTAAATGTATAATTGCATATATTGCCATCTGTTACAAAATACTGCATCTAAGTGATAATTTTTAATGGGTCACTAAATATGCTGGAAGAGTTTCTTGTTTACTTAAGTTCAGTCATTTCATTCAGTTACTCATTGGTCTCCAATATAAATATACATGTCAAAATCTGTGGCACATATAGAGTAAGAGCAGTACACAAAATCCAGTCCTTGCATTCAAAGAGCTTATGGTCTAGTGGGAAAAAAGCAGATAATAAATTGTGATATAAAATATTTTAAGGTAAACAGAAGTTGCTAAGGAAGACCTAAGACAGTCTAAAGTGGTCAAAAAAGGCTTTCTGAAAGAAAAGTATTTAAGCTAGGCCTAAAATGAAGAATAAAAGCCAAACAGGCAAAAGTGAAGCAGGGTGATGCATGGAAAAAAGATGAATGTGTGAACATTTGCCAATACCAAATATGGCTTATAAATATGTTAAAACCATGGCACAGAAAAAAAGAAGAGAACATTTACAAAAGTCACAGTCATCAAAGCACATAAAAAAAAAGAAAGTGGGGTGCAAAGGTAGTTCTGTGTTCTGTGGCAGAAATCTCATCTGCCATGTGGTAAACTCAAGTTTGATTCCCAGCACATGTACTCCCCAACACACACACTCAAAAGAGAAAGAGATAGAGGACTTAGTCATTGTATGTGCAGCAGACTTAGAGAGAGGGGGATTAGGGCAATTGACTCCAAGGATCATAGACAAGGTCATCCTTCTTATGGGAATAGGTGCATTGAGTATCTTAGCGGATGAACTCCTGGCTAATCATCAAAATTCCTTGGTGTATTAGTTTATTAATGTTTTCAGAATGAAATATACCAGAAATGGAACAGCTTTTAAAAAGGGAATTTATGGCATGACAAGTTTTCAGTTCTAAGGCTGTGAAAATGTCCAAATTAAGGCACCAATAAGAGGTTACCTTCACTCAAGAAGGGCTGATGCTGTCTGGAACACCTCTGTCAGCTGGGAAGGAATGTGCCTGGCATCTGCTTGTCCCTTGCTCCTGGACTCCATTGCCTTCAGTCTCTGTTTCCTGGGGAGTTCCTCACTTGGTTTCTCCAGGGCTGGGTTTCATCTCTTTGCTTCCCTTGGCTCTCTCCAGGTTCTGGCTTGCTCAGTATCTCATGGGAAGGCACGTGGTGATGTTTGCCAGGGCCTGCATCTTTAAACGTCTGGTTTTCATGTTGGCTATCACTTCTGTTCTCCAAGTGTCTGCATCTGAAGTTTCTCAAAAATATTTTCCCATTTAAAGAACTCCACTAAACTAATCAAGACCCACCTTGAATGGGTGGAGTCACATCTCCATCTAACCAAAAGGCTACATGCACAATTAGGTGTGTCACAACTCCATGGAAACAATCCTATCAAAGTTTCCCACCCTAAACCATAGGTCTGGTCTATGGATCCAACAAGACTGGATTATGATTAAAACATGGCTTTTCTGGGGGTACATAACAGTTTCAAGCTAGTACATTTGATTATGACTCATTACTGATCCAAGGAATTTTGTGATAACAATTTGATTTCTCATGTAGTTTAAAGATATAGTATTTACTAAACTGCAAATATCTTGCTTATGGCAAAATAAAGAGTTGGCCTCTCTGATTTGTACTTTGTGCACTTTATAGTTTTAATTCTTATGAGTTGGTGTGCTGGGGCCTAATCATTCCTGGGTACAATGAGATGGTATTTTTGAAACTCAAAGTTTATTTCATTAGGAAAAATATATATCTTTATTAAGGAAGTTATAGGTTTACAGAAAAATCATGCAGAAATCCAGGGTTCCCATCTACTCCCTGAAACACATACATTTCCTTAATAATAACACTTTGCATTAATGAGGTACCTTAGTGACTATTGATGAAACATTATTATAATGGTACTATTAATTATACTCTATAGTTTACACCATGGTTAAGTGTTTGTGTTGTTCAGTCCCATGGGTTTTTGTAATTGTTTATTCTAATAACACATACACAAACAAAAATTTCCCCTTTTAATCACATTTAAGCAAATAATCCAGTAATGATATTTACATTGACAATGTTGGGCTACCATTCTTATCATCCATTATCAAAAGTTTTTCATTGCCCCAACCAGAATTCTGTAGCAGTGAAGCATTAACTTCCGATTCTGTACCCACACCCCAGCCCCTCATAAATCATATTCTAGTTTTGGGCACTATGAATTTCATTTTCTAATTATTTCATGTCAGGGAGACCACATAAGTTTTTTCCTCTCATATCTAGCTTTTGCATATAGCATAATGCTATATTGCTGTATGAATCAGAAGTTCATTCATCTTTATGAATGAATAATTTTCCATCACATATATATATACCACATTATATTATACACACACACACACACACATTCATATACTGATGAACACTTGGGTTGTTGACATCTTTTGGCAATTGTGAATATGCAGCTATGTACACATTGGTTTGTAAATATCTGTCAGAAACCCTGCTGTCAATTCTTTGAGTATATATGTAGAAGTAGGATGGCTGCATCACATGATAAGTCTGTTCTTAACTTTCTGAGAAACCACCAAGCTGTTCTCCACAATGGATGCACCATGTTACATTCTCACCAACAAATATCAAGTGCTTTTATTTCTCCACATCATTTCCAAACTTCTTATTGTCTGGTTTGTATAATAATAATCATCCTAGTGAGTGTGAGGAGGTAAGTCATTGTCATTTTGATTTTCATTTCCCTATTAGACCAGTGATATTGAGTATCATTTCATGTTTTTTCTGACCATATGTATATCTTCTTTAGAGAAAAGTCTATTAAACTCTTTTGTCCATTTTAAAAAATTGGGTTTGTCTTTCATTGTTGAATTGAAGATTTTTTTTTATGTATTCAGATATTAAACCAGTCTCAAATATGTGTTTTCCAAATATTGTCTCCCATTCTGTATGGTGACATTTTACTTTCATGATGAGGTCCTTTGATGTGCAAAAGTTTTTCATTTTGATCCAATCCCACTTATCTATTGTTTTCTTTTGTTGCTCATGCTTTTACTGTAAAGTTTAAGCAAGCAATGCATAATGTAAGATCTTGAAGATGCTTCCCTAAGTATTCTTCTAGGAGTTTTATAATTTTAGTACTTATATTTAGGTCTTTTATCAATTTCAAGTTTATTTTTGTATATAGTGCAATACCTTACACTATATATAAAAATATGTCCACCTTAATTCTTTTCATATGGGCATGATTTTCCTAGCAAGATTTATCGAAAACAAAAAACAGATTTTTCCCCAGTGACTGGACTTTGCATCCTTGTCAAAAACCAATTTTCAGGAAAGGATTAATGAAGATGGAGGTGTAGGGAGTTTCCAGACACAGTCCTTCCACAGGAAAAATTATTTAACAAGCAGGAATTATTATGAACACTGAAGGCCAAAAGAACACTGTACAGAATCCAGGGAAGAAGCGAGGAAGAGGTTGACAAATTATGACAAAGAATAGTAAATTGATCTCTCTGTGATGGCTATTGGCACCCATCCCCCACTCTTGCAACAGAGTTCAGCTCCTGAGTAGCTTGCTATTGACAGAAAGGGATGCAACAGTCCTCTTCCTGAACATTGGGTGGGGGCAAGGCCAATCATTGATCACAGCTCTTGGTAAGCAACTTTGGATGAGAGGAGACTCATCTCTGAGTGGCCATCATTTCCACCATAAGCAATCAAAGACCACATGGGGGAAACTCAAAAGATGCTATGCTTCTTCAGGGCTATTGTGGACAGCTGGCTGGAGGGTTGCATTTACTGGGCAAGCCAAGAAAGCTTAACTTTAGGGATCCAGGGAAGAGTTTCTTGGAGCACTTCCTGCTACCTCCCCAATGCATTTTGGAGCCAACCTGTGCCCGTTTCTTAGGTCCCTGGTCATGCTTTTGTTAAGAAAGGCTGCCTTGGGAATACCCTCTCTGGTGTACCCATATTCCCAGAATTTGCTCTCTATGCAAAAGCAGCTTGACACAACAAGAGAGTGTGAAAACAGATGGGGACAGTCTGGGGCAAAGTCTTGTTGTTTTTAACCACCCAGGAGAGGGAGGTCTGTTGCCTGGGAAACAGAAGGGTCAACAAGACAACTAATAAGCAAAAGCACAGGACAAGACACAGACCCAGAAAGACAGGGAAAACATAGCATGGTGCCGTGACCATGACAGTCCTTGCCTATAGGAGGGCTGAAAGTCAAGAAAAGCTCTGTCTTATCATGAGCTGGCTATAAAATCAAGAAACAAATATCTAGGGATTAAATCTCAGAGTTAACATTTTAAAATCTTGAAATGTACAGTGTGCAACAGAAGACTACAAGACAAGTAAAGAAATGGTAAATAATGGTCCATGCAAAGAAGAGGATAAAAATCCAAAAAACACAAGCAAAGAAGACCAGAATGTGGACATTCTGAACAAAGCCTTTAAAAGAGTGATCATGAAAGTACTCAAGATGATGAAGGAACAGGAAGAACTGAAGGATAACAGGAAAACAATTAATGAGTAATAGGAGAGATTTCTATCTCTCTTAGGAAAATTATAGAAATTTTAAAAAGGAACCAAAAAGAACAATAACCAAAATGAAAAATGCCCAGGAGGGTTCCAATAACAGATTGTAGATGGCAGAAGGCAGAAGAATCAGTGAACTTGAAGTCAGGACACTTGAATCAGGCTGAGGAGCAGAAAGAAAAACAACAATTACATGAGCACAAACAGCTTAAGACACCTCTGTGACATCATCAAGCACACCAATATATACATTACAGGAGTCCCAGAAGTAGAAGAAAGAGAGAAGGGGGAAGAAGAAATATTCAAATAAATGTCATCCCAGAACTTCCCTTGCACATCCAAGAAAACTTGAGAACACCAAACAGGATAACCATGAGGAAAAATACACCCCATCATGTATGATCAACTGTCAAATGCAAAGGACAAGAAGAGTGTTTCGAAAGCTGCAAGACAAAAGCAATGTGTTAAGTAAAATGTATCCCCAATTAGACTGAAAGCCAATTTCTCATCAGAAACCATGGAGGCAAGAAAGCAGTAGGTTGAAATACTTGCATTGCTGAAAGAAAACCACTGCCAACCAGAATTTTGTATCCAGTGAGACATTCATTCAAAAATGAGGACTAGATTAAGACATTTCCAGATAAACAAAAGCTGAGGGAGTTCATCACCACTAGATATGCTCTATAGCAATGTTGAAGGAAATTCTTCAGGCTGAAAGGAAAGGATGCTATAAAGTGGCTCAAAATGACATAAAGAAATAAAGACCTGCTAGCAAATGTAAACATTTGTGTAATTATAAATAGGAGCATTATTGTAATGTATTGATTAGTATGTAGTTTATGTCTTATTTCCTACAGATGCTAAAGTGGAAAGGCATAAAAGTAATGATAAATCTATGATTTTGGACATAACTTATACAAAGATATAAGTGGTAATAAGTACAAAAAAGGGTGCAGGAGAGAGGAATACAATAAAAGTATATGAGTATGCTATTGAAGCTGATATCGAGCCAAATTTGATTTTTACATATTAAGGATATTGAA
This sequence comes from Myrmecophaga tridactyla, assembly GCA_004026745.1. Lineage (NCBI taxonomy): Eukaryota > Metazoa > Chordata > Mammalia > Pilosa > Myrmecophagidae > Myrmecophaga > Myrmecophaga tridactyla. The sequence goes on along the minus strand of PVIY010011385.1, from coordinate 36,866 downwards.
TTTTAACCCCATAGTAACAACAAGGAAAACAGATGAAAATATATTCAGATAAGAAAGATAAGGCACTCAATATGTTACAACCCAGAAAATCAAATAAATATAAAAGTAAGCATCAAAATAGATACTGAGGGATAAAAATTATAATCCATGCAAAAGTTAGATATCAAAATGGCCAAATAGACCCCTGCATTATCAGTAGTGACTTTAGTATAAACAGATTTAACTATTCAGTCAGAAGACAGAGATTGGGATAGCTTTTTTTAAAAAAAAGCACAACCCAACTATCTGCTGCTGCGCGAGACTCACCTTAAATTCAAAGTTAAAGTAGGTTGAAAGTGAAAGGATCTAAAAATATATATACCATACAAGTCATAATCAAAAGAGATCTGAAGTAGCTATAATAATATCAGATAAAATAGCCTTTAAGTCACAAGCAGGTATGAAGGAAAAAGATGGTCTTTATATACCGATAGAGGGAAAAATTAAACAAGAAGATGTAGTAATTATAAATATATGTATATCTAACAGTAGAGTCCCAAATTTATGAAACAAGTACTGACAGATATGAAGGAAAATTTTGATGTTCTACATTAATGGTAGAATTTAATATACTGATTTCAATAATGGACAGAACATCTAGTTAGATGATCAATAAGGGAATAGAAGATTTGAAAGAAACTCCAAATCAACTATACCTAATATACATATATACACTTCACCTAATAAAAACAGAATACACATTCTTCTTGAGTGCATGTAGATCATTCTCCAGGATATATCATATCTTATGTCACAAAACAATTCTCAATAAAGTGTTCATTAACCAATGAACAGAATGTGGTATATACACACAATGTATTATTATTTGACTGTAAAAAGGAATGGAGTCCTGATACATGGGAAAACATGGATGAACTTGAAGACTTCATGTTGAATGAAGTAAGCCAGACACAAAAAGATAAATATTGTGTGATCTCATTGATTGGAAAAATTAGAATAATCAACTTTACAGAGGCACAATATATAATTTATCAGGGGACAGATGGATATAGGGAATGGGAAGTTAAGGTTTAAAATACACAATATTCCTATTTGGAGTGATGGGCATATTTAACAATGGATGATGCTGATGGTAATCCTAAATTGTGAATTTAATTAACAGCACAGTAATATATATCTGAATGTGTTTAAAAGAGGGAAATGTTATATTCTATATAGGGCAACAGACTAAAAATTAAAAACAAAACCCAGAGAACTACATTGCCGGATTGTGAATCCTAAATTAAAACATGAACTATAGTTAATAGTACAATTATAAAAATGTTCTATCATCAATTGTAACAAATATTCCACAACAATGCAAAGTGTTAACAACAGGGTGGTATAAGGGAATCCTGTATTTTATGCATGATTGTTCTGTAAACCCTCAATTTCTCTCATAAAGAAAAGAAAATTAATAATTTACCATAGATGTGAGGGTTTATATTTGGACTCTCAATGGTGATAATTATCTGTCCCTGTGCTACTACCACATTGTTTTCATTACTGTAGCTTTGTAATAGATTTTAAAATAGGGAAGTGTAAATCCTCCAGATTTGTTCTTTTTCAAGCTGGTTCTGTCCATTTGGGTCCCCTTTCTCTTCCATATAAATTTGATATATAGCATTTCCTTTTCTGCAAAGAAGGCTGTTAGAATTTTGATTGGGGTCACATTGAACCTGTTTATCTCTTTGAGTAGAAATGTGATCTTAAAAAGAGTTGTGTGTCCTAGCAATCCATTAGTGGTAATAGTACTTGTGCTTTTAAGTCCACACATTCCAATATGTAAATTAAGAATCCAGAAAATAATTCCCTCTCCAGAAGTGGTTTGTTGTTTTCTCAAGCCATATTAAAAATAGAAAGTTTAGATTTCATGAAAGCATAACTGAGGATGGTTAAGAATGTGTAAGGGAATGCTGACATTTATAAGGAATTTTGGTATTAGAATTCATCCACAGCAAACCAACGGTAGTCAAAACAGGCTACTACAGTTATTTAGGTACATCATCCAGGCATCATAGAATGAAGGTATTTTCAATCTGTATGAGGACATGGCAAGTTAGCATTTCACCTCTTAGGGCATGAAAATAGCCATTCATGCACATGCTATCACAATCAGCCTGGCTTACTATCTCTACTGGCAGGATCCTTAGCAGGAGACACTTAGCCATTGCCTTCAGATTCAGCCTGGTTTGAACCCTAGGGAAAATGCTAGCTCCTAGATCAGTGAAGTAAAATGACCACACTCACAGACCCAAAGTTCTGAGGTTGACAATCAAGTTAGACAAACTACCATTCACATTTACCTGTCACAGTTTCAGTAAGCACCAGGACACTACACTTTTCCCTGATGTTCAAGGTCATTATACGATTGGGTGACATTCAATACAAGGGGAAATAAAAAAGAAAGTCAAACAAAGCAGAGGAAATGCAATTTCTAGAGACAAGTCTTTTGTTGTGTTATTTGGTGTTTTGGGATTGTGATAATATACATATATATTATACATATTTACAAGTTTAACCATTTTAAGTAAACAATTTGGGACACAAAGCACATTCACAATGTTGAACTAAATTCCATTCATTACTAAAAGTTTTTCATCACCATAAACAGAAACTCTATATCCATTAAGCAATAACTCCTCATTCCCACCCATCCCCAAGACCCTAGTAGCCTCTAATCAAATATCTACTCTTATGAATTTGCTTAATCCAGATTTTTCATATTAGTGAAGTCGGACTATATGTGTTCTTTTGTGTCTGGACTATTTCAGAAACATTGTTTTTAAGGTTCATTGATGCTGTGGCATGCATCAGAACTCCATTCCTTCTTATGGCTGAATAATATTCCAATGTGCATATATACCACATGTCATTTACCCATTGATCTGCTCATAGACACTTTGGTTATTTATACCTTTTGGATGTTATGAATAATGCTGCTATGGACACTGAATTTACTGGTTTGAAAGTTTCATGTACTCTAGAAAAGCCATGTTTAAATCCTGATCCAATCTTGTGGGAGCATCCATTTATTTTAATCCTGATCAATACTGTAGGTTGGAAACATTAGATTATTTTCATGGAGATATGACACACCCAATTGTCACTGGGAACTTTTGATTAGATGGACATGTGACTTCACCCATTCCAGGTGGGTCTTGTTTAGTTTACTGGAATCCTTTAAAAGAGGAAACATTTTGTAGAGAGTCAGAGGCAACATAGCCAACAGAGAGAGAGCCAACAGAAAATTCATAGCAGAGCTGACACAGATGCTGACACTTGAGGAACAAAGACAGGGATATTTGGAGATGCTTGGAGCCCAGCAGACATCCCCATGTGATGTTAAGCAAACCAGAATCTGGTGAGAGCCAAGAGAAATCAAGAGGTAAAAGCCAGACCCAGAGAAGCAAAGTGAGGTGCCCCCACAAGGACAGAGACTGAAAGCAATGGAGCTCAGGAACAAGGGACAAGCAGATGCCAGTTATGTGACTTTCCCAGCTGACAGAGGTGTTGCAGAACAATTGGCATTTCTTGAGTGAAGACAACCTCATGTTGGTGCCTTAATTTGGACACTTTCACTTCCTTAGAACAGTAAACTTGTAACTTATTAAATTCCACTTTTTAAAAGCCATTCTATTTCTGCTATATCACATTCGAGCAGCTTGCAAACTAACCCACTGAAGTACAAATATCTATTTGAATCATATTTTTGGCTGTGGTATATATCTAGACATGAAATTTGTCCAGCTTTTTGAGGAAATGCCAAAGTGATTTACATTTATATTCTGACTAACACTGTGTGAGTGTCCAATGTCTCCACATCCTCACCAACATTTGATATTTTCTTAATTATTGCCATCCTAGTGGATGTGAAGTGGTATCTCATTGTGATTTTGATTTGTGTTTACTTAACCTTAGCACTAATGATGTTGAGCATTGTTCTAGTTTGCTAGCTGCCAGAATGCAATACACCAGAAACAGAATGGCTTTTAAAAAGGGGAATTTAACAAACCACCAGTTGACAGTTCTAAGGCTGAGAAAATGTCCCAATTAAAACAAGTCTACAGAAATGTCCAATCCAAGGCATCCAGGGAAAGACACCCTGGTTCAATAAGGCTGACAAAGTTCAGGGTTTCTCTCTCAAGTGTAAGGGCACATGGTGAACACAGAGTTTCTCATCTGGAAAGGCACATGGGGAAAATGGCATCATCTGCTAGCTTCTTCACTTGGCTTCCTGCTTCATGAAGCTCCCTGGGAGGCACCCTTTTTCCTCATCTCCAAAGGTCACTGGCTGGTGGACTCTGCCTCTCATGGCTATGTTGTTCTGCTCTGCTCTATCTGAATCTCTTTCATTCTCCAAAATGTTTCCTTTTTTATAGGACTCCAGAAACTTATCAAGACCCACCCAAATGGGTGGAGATATGTCACCTAATCCAGTTTAACAACCACTCTTGATTAAATCCCATCTCCAGGGAGATGATCTGATTACAGTTTCAAACATACAGTATTGAATAGGGATTATTCTACTTTTATGAAATGCTATTTTAATCAAAACATGGCTTTTCTAGGGTACCTACATCCTTTCAAACCAGCACAAACATCTTTTCATATGTTCATTGGCCATTTACATATCTTCTTTGAAGAGATATCTAGTCAAGGTCTTTGCCCAATTTTTAACTTGGCTGACTTTTTGCTGTTGAGTTTTTGTATTTCTTCACATAGTCTGGATATTAAATTTTTATCAGCTATATCACAACTATTTTCTCCCATTGTGTATGTTATTCGTTCATTTCTTGATAATGTCTTTTGATGCAAAGAAGTTTTTATTAATGAAGCTCAGTTTATCTATTTTTATTGATGCAGTTTTTGGTGTTATGTCTAAGAAATCATTGCAAATTCCTAGGTCTTGAAGATTTTCTCGTGTTTTCTTCTAAGAGATTTATGGTTTTAGCTGTTATATTAAGGTACTTGATCAATATTTTAGTTAAGTTTTTACATTGTGTGAGGTAGGGATTTATCAAGCAAAGATGAGGTCTTTTTCATATACCACATCATTTTTCTGGTTCCAGTGGCAGAGTATATTTTATTATATCAGGTTGTGAGCTTGGTTAATCAGCTCATAATGTCAGAGATTTGAGAACAATGGATTAGAAATTTGTGTACTTTCTCCCTCATAAACTCAATTCTTCACATCTGTTTAAGGCTGATAATCATAAGGTAGCTTATTTTTATTTTATATGCTTCACATACCTTATGATCATCCAAAGTGTCAGGCACAAGGTTTTCACAATCACAGGGTCACATCATGAAAGCTATATGGTTATACAATTGTCCCTAAGAATCAAGATAACTGGATTAAAATGAAATTTCAGGTATTTCCTTCAACCTATTCTAAAACACTAAAAACTGAAAAGGGCTATCTATATAATGCATAAGATTAAGCTCCAGAATGACCTCTTGACATTATTTGAAATCTCTGATCCACTGAAACTTTATTTTGTTTCATTTATCTTCCCCCTTTTGGTCAAGAAGGCTTTCTCTATTTGAGGATGCAAGGTCCAGGCTCACCCCTAGGAGTCATGTACCATGATGCCAGGAACATTTACACCCCAGTGAGTCATATCCAATAAAGGGGGGGGGCAGTGAGTTTACCTGCAGAGTTGGTTTCAAGAGAAAGGCCACATCTGAGCACCAAAAGAGGTTCTCTGGGTGGAATTTAGCATAATTAAAAGTGGTCTTAACTTCTCCATTCCAAGAATAAAATTTTATAAAGGCAAGCCCTAAGGCTTGGCCTATTAAATTGGTAGTCTCCAATTCTTGCAAGAATACCAGGAATTACCCAATGGGGAAGTTTATTATTTCCACTTTTTTCCCTAGTCCCTCTAGGGGTCTTTGAAAATAATTTTTATTTTCTGCCCAGATTTTTCTGGGATATGTCAGGACATGACACTGACCTGTACAAACCAAAAAGATCTGACTCTGTATTCAAGGTTACATGAAATTATTATATTTGAATAAACTGGCAAACAAGTTAAATTAGATAGTGTGCTACAGAAAATATAAATTTTGCACCAAAGAAAATCTCTTCCCTTGGTCTCATACAAAAATTGAAGTTTTAAAACACAGTCCATATCATCATTTACCTGTTAGTCTGATTGACCTTAGCCCTAACTAGATAAGCTTCCTTCATATCTCTAAATGAGGTCTGATCTCTTTTACAGCTTTATTAAGAGTTGCTGTATGGGGTAATGCTCATTTGCATAGATGAAGAACTCTAGTTCTGAGTCTCAGGTGTCACACAGATACATGAAGATCCAGGGTTTGACCAGGTCATACACAAAGAGCTCAGCATCTCAGAATTTAGGAATAACATTACAACTCAGGAATAGGTGCAACTGCTTCTAATAATCTAGGAACCTTTAAAATATGCCTTCTCCTGAGTGCCTATGCTCTCAAATTCAATGCTCAGACCTTGCACATTATGGTTAGACAATATTCATGAGGTATAACATTTGCCATTTTAATTCTGATTTATTTCCCTCAAACTGCTGTCCTCAAGGTTCATTTACCTAGTTGCATGCCTCACAACTTCATTACTTCTTGCAGCCACTAAATATTTCATTGTATGTGTACACCACAGTTTGTGCTTCCATTCATCATTGTACCTTTAGGACATCTCCATCCATTACAAATCATGAATACTACCACCTTAAACACCAGTGTGCAAATGTCCACTCATGCCTCTGTTTTCAGTTCTTCCAAGTATATACCTTATAACAGGGTAACAGAATCAAATAGCAACCCTAGATTTAGCCTCCTGTGAATTCACATCATTCTACTTCCCTACCAACAGTGAATAGGTGCATCTTTCTTTCCACATTTTCTCAGCACTTGTATCTTTCTGTTTACTTTTTAACAGTTTTATTCATACATGATACAATATATCTTATGTAAACAATCAATCATTCCTGGTATAGTTATGCATTAACAAACACAATCTATATGAGGACATTTCCATTTCTTCCACAAGGAAAGAAATAGAAATATAAAGAATACAAAATTTTAAAAAATAAAATAAAAATGAGAAACACCACCACCACCACCAAGAATCCCATAACCCTCCCTTATATACTCCTCTTATTGACATTTAGCTTTGGTATATTGTCTTTGTTACATTTAACTATGGACCCTGGATTGCATATATTGTATTTTTCCACATACCATCTCATTTTCAATACCTTGCCATGGTGATATTCATTTGTTCTCCCTCATATAAAAACATTCTAATATTTGCACATTTAATCAACATCACTGTCCATGCTAGGTTTTGTTAAGTTATAGAGTCTGTCTTTATCGTCTATCTTTCCTTCTGGTGCCATACATTCCTCTAGCAGTCCTCTTTCAACCATCTTCACACCAAGCTTTGTTCATTGTACTTACAATATTGTGCTATCATCATACAGTATTGTGCTATTCATTTCTGGATCTTTATACTCAGTCCTGTTGAATATTCTGTATTCCTTCTGCATCAAATGCCCAATCTCTACCTTTGTTCTACTTCCTGTTAACCTGTTTTCTCAACTTTAACTCTCAAAGTTCCTTCATTAATGTTAGTTCCTAGTAGTTAGACCATACACTATTTGTTTTTATTTCTGCCTAATTTTACCCAAAATAATGTCCTTAGTTTCATCTACATTGTTGTATTCATCATAACTTTATTCTTATGATTATAACTAAGGGATAGTGTTCTTTTCCACTCTTTTCTCCAAATCTTTCCCTCATGTTTTTTCCCATCTGCCTGTATTGTTTCCTTTAATATTTCTTGTAGAGCAGTTCTTTTATTCACAAATGCTCTCAGTTTCTGTTTTTCTGAAAATATTTTAAACTCTTCCTCATTTTTGAAGGACAGTTTTTATGGGTACAAAATTCTTGGCTGGCAGTTTTTTTCTCTTAATATCTTAAATATATCAAGCCACTGCCCTCTCAACTCCATGGTTTCTGTTGAGAAATCTGCACATAGTTTATCAAGCTTTTCTTTTATGTGATGGATCACTTTTCTGTTGCTGCTTTCAGAATTCTCTCCTTCACTTTGACATTTGACAATCTGATTAGCAAGTATTTTAGGATTAAGTGTATTTGGATCCATTCTGTTTGGGGTATGCTGCACTTCTTGGAACTCATCTTTCATAAGAGGCAGGAAATCCTCAGTGATAATTTCCTCCACTATTCTTTCTGCCTGTTTTTCCTTCTCTTCCCTTTATCAAACACCTATAACATGCATATTTGTGCACTTCACATTGTCATTCAATTTTCTGAGAACCTAATCACATTTTCCCATTCTTTTTCCTATCTGTTCTTTAGTGTGTAGGAGTTCTGATACCCAGTCCTCTAGTTTATTAATTATTTCTTCTGCCTCATCAAATATGCTGTTGTAAGTCTTTCATTTCTTCTATTGTGCCTTTCATTCTCATAAGTTCTTCCATTTGCTATTCCAAGATTTTAAGTTCTTTATGGTCACCCAATGTTGTCCTTATGCCTTTTGTCTCTTTGTCATATCTTCACTCAACTCATTGATTTGATTTTTTTTTGATTTAGCATGTCTAATTGAATACCTTTAAATAGTTGTTCAACTCCTGAATCTCATTTGAAGTGTTAGTTTGTTGCTTTGACTGGGCTATATCTTCATTTTTGCCAGTATGACTTGTAATATTTTGCTGGTATGTAGGCATCTGATTTCCTTGATTAATCTATTCATGAGGTCATTTTCACTCTTTTTCTTAGGGTTATCTTGTTAGTTGGCTTTGTTCTCTATCAATTATTTGGTATTCATTAAAACTTCTTCTAGACTTCTAGCATAGTTACTGTTTAACTGATCAGCATTTTCACCTCTTCTTTAGTTGGATCTTGCCCTGCCTATATGGAAATTTTTTTCAGAAGAGTCTCCCAGATGTGATCAACCCCAATCAGATTTTTCCAAATCAGACAGGCCAAGGACTCAGGATGAGGGTGTTATCAGGATTATGTTTCCTTGAGGATGAGACCAGGCAGGTTGTCAGACTTTACTGTGAAGCCTCTAGACTCTGTGCTTTCTCTACCATTTCCAGTAAGGGGCACTTATCAGGCTACAGGTTTTGACTGGCATAAGGTAGTGTGATGCCTTTGTTAGCAGACTCTGACCCTGCCAGGGGCATGTTTGAGACAGAGGCTGAGGTAGAATGAAAGCTTAAGCTGTTTCTGTTTTCCAGTTCCTGGGGTCTGAATGCTCTGAAAGAAGGCCACCCTCCTTTTCTTGGGGAGGATATGACCTTTAGAGAATTATATCCTTCATTTAACTAGTTATTTTGTCTCTCAGACCTACCTTAACTCTGCCCTTGCCTGGGTCTCTGCTGATAACTGAAAGTGCCTGAGGCTTTCTCTAGTAAGCTACTTAGAATAGTTGAAAATAATAATAATAAATGCTTGTTCAGAACCATTCTCAGCCCCCAAGTTCACTTGTCAAGAGCCTGAGTTGGTATCTGGGTCTATGTGCCTTTTTCCTTGGGACACAGCCTTTTTCCAGTATTGTAAGCTTGCCCAGCACCAAAAGCCTCCATTTTTTCCCACCAGCCCTGCCTCCTGTCTGCTAGGGGAGATCTCAGGGTTCCATTACTGCATGCTCTGGGTTTATCTGTGCTGAGGACTTGCATTCAAAAGTCCAAATTTATTAATTAAAACCACAGTTGGGGAGTTCCAGGAATATGGTGAAATAGCCTAGATCAAGATCAACCCTGCTCGAAGGAACAGCTAGAGAGAGGACTGGAGGGCAACTGAGATGGCAATTCCAGGGTATAAGTGACTTGGGAAAGTCTTCTGCACAACATAGGGTGTTTCTGGTTGCAGAAGCTGAGGAACAGAGAAGTAAACATGGTCCAGCTGATGCAAACAGCCTAACATGGAAGCCTAGAGCCCTCAGGAGTGCACAGACCAGGAGATGGGGAATAGGTAGTAAGCCAAGCTGCATTCCTTGAATTCACTACCCTCAACAGTGCAGTAATGTGACCTGCAACTCATCATACACCCCATGCACTTGAACCCCATCACCCAACATCACTCCCCATGCTCCACGCCCTCCCACCCCACCAACCACTCAAGAATATACCCACCCTACAGCCACACCTCAAGTGTATGCTTGCCCAGCCCAAGTCTTGTGCAAGTGCAGTCTTGCCCCATACTTCCCAAGCCCTACCTCCCAGGCCCTGCTCCCTGTGGACCATCACCAGAGCATAAATGCTGAAGGAACTTACCTCCAACCCAGGCTATACCTTTCTCCAGCTCTTACAGTCATGCATTCCCACCCCACAACCCTGAGCTCTACACACATTTACATCAGTTATGGCACTCCCAGATCCATGCATGCTCATGGCCCCCAGTCACAACTCCCAGTTCTAGGAAAACACTGACCTGTGAAGTCAGGACACATCAACCCCTAGCCAATGCAGGTGCCACTCCAACCCAAAGCCAGAGCTCTGTGTATGGGCACGAAGTGCCCCATGCCCTAGGCCAGCACACATCAGGGCACCACCCCTCAGACCTGTGCACCCACACAATTACATCCTCCTTCCCCCTGGGAGCCAAGTTCACAGCCACCAGCACAGCATCCCAAACCTTCACCTATACATGCACTGCAACACCACCACATGATTGTGCCCCATCCCACGCCCTGAAAATTGCTCCACATCTATCCTGCAAATGCAAGTCTTTAGACTACTGAAGAAAATCAAATTCCAAAGTAAACCAATCAAGATATCTAAATGCCATGAAAGCAACAAAAGATCACTAAGCATATCACAATGCAGACAGATATAGCCAGCCTAATGAACAAATGAAAACACCAGAGGAGACACAGATATTGTGTAATCAAAGATGTTCATATAACTTTATTAAATAAAGTAAATGGGCTGGCTAATGGCATAAAGGAGATCAAGAAGACACAAGAACAGCATAAAGAGGAATTTGAAAGAATAAATAGAAAAATAGCAGATATCACAGAGATTAAAGATGCCATACACCAAATAAAAAACATATGAGACAACACAATAGCAGATTTGAATAGGCAGAAGAAAGAGAAAATTGAACTAGAGGATAGGACAACTGATTTTAAACACTCAAAACAGCAAAAGGCAAAAAAAAAGGGAAAAATTTGAGTTGGATATAAGGGAAATGATGGACAAAATAAAGTGCACAAATATAAGAATCATTGGTGTCCAGAAGGAGAAGAGAAAAGTAAAGAGCTAAGAAGATTAGTTGTGGATATAATGGGGGAAAACTTCCCAATCCTTATAAAGCACATAAACATGCAAGTCAAAGAAGCTCAACAAATTCCAAACAGAATAAATACAAATAAGGCTTCCCCAAGACACATACTAATCAGTCTGTCAAATGTTGGAGAGAAGGAGAAAATCCTGAAAATGGCAAGAGAAAAACAATCTACTACATACAAGGGCAACCACATAAGACTGAGTTCAGAATACTCAACTGGCATTGCAGAAGCAAGAAGGCAGTGGTACGATATATTTAAAATCCTGAAAGTGAAGGGCTTCCAACCAAAAGTTCTGTACCTAACCAAATAGTCCTTCAAAACTGAGGGAGAGATTAAAATTTTCACAGACCAACAAATCCTGAAAGGGTTTGTCAACAAGAGACTGGCCCTACAAGAAATACTAAAGGGAGCTCTGTCAGTTGAAAAAAAAAAGACTAGAGAGGGAGGTCTGGAGGAGGGTACAGAATTGAAGAGCACCAGTAAGGGTAGCTTAAACAATAAAAAGAGAAAGAGGGAAAAGAATATATAGGCCTGGCACATAAAATATAAAAGATAAGATGGTGGATTCAAGACACATCCCTTCACTAATAACTTTGAATGCTAACAGAATAAACTTACCAATTAAAAGATACAGATTGGCAGAATGGATTAAGAAACATAATCCAGCTATACACTGCTCACAAGAACTCATCTTAGACAGAAGGATGCAAATAGACTGAAAGTGAAAGGATGGAAAAGGATGTTCAACACAAGTTGTAACCAAAACAAAGCAAAAGTAGCTATAATAATATGCGATAAATAGACTTTAAATGTAAAGACATCATAAGAGACAAAGAAGGACATTGTATATTAATAAAAGAGGCATTCACCAAGAAGAAACAACAATCATAAATGTTTATGCTCCCAATCAAGGAGGTCAAAAGTACATGAGCAGACATTGACAACTGAAGAGAGCAATAAATGTTTAAAGAATAGTAGTAAGAAATTTCAATACACCATGCCCCACTATAGATAGAAAAACAAGATGGAAGATCAACAAAGAAGCAAAGAAGTTAAACAACTTGAAAAATGATTTAGACCTAACATACATATATATATTACACCCCCCAAACACCAGGACATAATAAAATTCTTCTCTAGTGCTCATGGAACATTCTCCAGGATAGATCATATACTGGGGCACAATGCAGATCTTTATGTTTTTAAAAACAATGAAATTATGCAAAGTAATTTATCTGATCACAATGAAATGAAGCTGGTCTCAATAACCTCCAAAGAACAAGAAGATTCACAAATACATGGAGATTAAATAGTACACTCTTAAACAATCGGTGGATCAAAAATGAAACTGCTAGAGAAAAAAGTAGCTATCTGGAAACTAATGAAAATTAGAATACAACATAACAGAACTTATGGAATTTGGCAAAGGCTGTGCTGAGAGGGAAATTTATTGCCTTAAATGCGTATATTAAGAACCAGAAAAAACACAAATCAAGGACTTAATTCTTCACCTAGAGGAATTAGAGAAAGAACAGCAAACTAACTCCAAAGCAGAAGAAGAGAAATAGGAAAGATTAAAGAAGAGTTAAATGAATGAGGAAACAGAAGAAGAATAGAAAGAATCAACAAAAACAAAAGTTGGTTCCTTGAGAAAATCAATAAAATTGATGGGTTGCTAACAAAATTGACAAAGAAAAAAGAGAGGATGTAAAAAAAAATCAGAAATGAGAAGGGTGCATTACCACAAGTCCTGAAGAAATAAAAGAAATCATTGGATGATACTATGAAGAACTATATGTCAACAAAATAGACCACTTAGATGAAATGAACATATTCCTGGAAACACAGAAGCAACTTACACTGACTCAGGAAGACATAGAGGATCTCAATCAACCAACCAGAAGAAAAGAGATTCAATTAGTCATGGAAAATCTACCTACAAAGAAAAGCCCAGGGCCAGATGGTGTCAGAGGGGAATTTTATCAAATATTACAAAAAGAACTAACACCAATCCTGATCAAACATTTGAAAAAAAAAATACTACCTAACTCATTTTATGAAGCTAATAGCATTCTAAAACCAAAACCGGGTAAAGATGCTATAATAAAGGAAAATTACAGGCCAATCTTCCTAACGAATGTAGATGCAAAAATTCTAAACAAAAAACTAACAAATCAAATCCAACAATACATTAAAATAATTATATGCCAAGACCAAGTCGGGTTTATACCAGGAATGAAAGGATGATTCAACGCAAAAAATCAATTAATGTAATGCAGCACATTAACAAATCAAAAGGGAAATATCACATGAACATCTTGATTGATGTTTAGAAAGCATTTGGCAAAATGCAACATGCTTTTCTGATAAAAACACTTCAAATAAAGGAATCATAGGTAACTTCCTCAACATGACAAAGGGCATATATGAAAACCCACAGTCAACAATGTACTCAATGGACAGAGAGTTTCTCCCTAAGATTAGGAAGGAGTCAAGGATGTCCAATGCCACCGCTATTATTCAACATCATACTAGAAATTCTAGCTAGAAAAATCAGGCAGGACAAAGAAATAAAAGGCATCCAAATTGGAAAGGAAAATGTAAAACTTTCATTATTTACAGATGACATGATACTATACTTGGAAATCTACAATAAAGTTACTTGAACTAATAAACAAATTCAACAAGGTGGTGCGATATAAAACTAATGTACAAAACTCAGTAATGGTTCTATACTCAAGCAGTGACCTAACTGAGGAGTCAGTTAAGGACAAAAAATCCATTCAAAAAGCAACTAAAATAGTTCCATTCAACATAGCAACTAAAATAATAATCCATACTTAGGAATGAACTTAATGAGAGACGTAAAAGACTTATACACAGAAAACAACATAACATAACATTGCTAAAAAAATCAAAGAAGATCTAAATACATGGAAAGACATTCCCTATTCATGGATAGGAAGGATAAATATAGTTCAGATGTCGATTCTACTCAAATTGATCTACAGAGTTAATTCAATACCAATCAAAATTTCAACAATCTATTTTGAAGACTTGGAAAACTTAATTACCAAATTCATCTGGAAGGGAAAGGGATCCTGATTAGGTAAAGCATCTTAAAGAAGAAGAATGAAGTGGGAGGATTAACACCTTCTGACTTTAAAACTTATTATAATCTCACAGTGGTTAAAACAGCATGGTACTAGCACAAAGATAAAAGTATTGACCAATGGAATCGAATCAAGAGTGTAGAAATAGAAGACAAAATTTATGGTCAACTGATTTTTGACAAGGCCCCCAAACCCAATGCATGGGTACAAAATAGTCTTTTCAATAAATAGGCACAGGAGAACTGGATATCAATAGCCAAAGGAAAGAATAGGGCCCCTACCTTACACCTTATACAGAAATTAACTCAAAGTGGATCAAACATTAAATATAAGAACCAGCACAATAAATCTTCTAGAAGAAAATGTAGGGAAAGATTTTCAAATTCTAATATGAGGTAGCTTCCTAAACTTTTCATGCAAAGCACAAGCAAAAACATGAAAGCTAGATAAATGGGAATGTCTCAAAATCAAATGCTCTGCACCTCAAAAGAATTTGTCAAAAAGGTGAGGAGGCAGCCAACGCAATAGGAAAAAAAACTGGAAATTGCACATCGGACAAAGGTTTCATATACTGTATACATAAATAAATTATATAAATCGGGAACTAAAGACCAAACAACCCAATTATAAAATGGGATAAATATATGAATAGGCATTTTTCTGAAGAGCAAATACAGATGGCTCAAAAGCAAATAAAGAGATATTCATTTTCTTTAGCTATAAGGGAAATGCAGATCAAAACTACAATGTGATACTACCTCACACCTATAGGAATGGCTGCTATTAAACAAGCAGGAAACTACAAATGTTGGAGAGGATGTGGAGAAATTGGGACACTTATGTACTGCTGGTGGGAATGTATAATTGTGCACCCACTATGGAAAACAGTTTGGTGGTTTTATTAGGAAACTAAATATCGAGTTGCCTTATGATCCAGCAACAGCACTACTCAGTATATACCCAGAAGAACTGAAAGCAGTGACACAACAGACTTTTGCACACCAATGTTCATAGCAACATTATTCAACATCACAAAAATATGGAAACAATCCAAATGCCCATCAATAAACCAGTGGATTAACAAAATGTGGTATATACATATGATGGAATATTATGCAGCAGTAAGATGAAATGAGATCTTGAAGCACATAACAGAATGGATGAACCTTGAAGACATAATGCTGAGTGAAATAAGCCAGACACAAGAGGACAGACAGTGTATAACTCCACTTTTATGAACATGGTGAAGATAAAATCAAAGGCTGATAATACAGGATATAAGGAACTTAGAGACATAGAAGCTAGAGATGGGTTAATGGTTATCTAATGAGGTTGAACCCAAATGTAAGGGAGTAGATAGAAGTAAGGGTGGTTCCCTATTGGTTCTATAACTAATATTACCATATTGGAGGTGAACAAGATTGGAAGGTGTTGTACAGACTTATGTGTCCCACTGATTAACACCAGAAACATAAATGCTATTGCAAGAACTACTTCATATGTATGATTCTTTTACAAAGAGCGTTTAAGCCCAAGGTACAGGGGGTGGGGAATGCTATTGCATGCTATGGACTATTTTTAACAGAAAAACATCAGCAGTACCACAGCACCAGCAAGGGTAAATAATGGGGGCTGCAACAAGTGTTAAGGGGTGGTTTTGATTTCCTATTTGGTGAAAGTGTATTTATTGGTTATCATTAGAGAGCAATCAAATTATCAAAAACTGAGAATATTGCTGTGCTGTGGACTTTGTTCATTATACATTGTTCTTGTTTACTAGCTGCCAGAATGCAATATACCATAAACAGAATGTCTTTTATAAAGGGAAATTTAATAAGTTGTTAGTTTACAGTTCTAAGACTGAGAAAATGTCCCAATTAAAACAAGTCTATAGAAATGTCCAATCAAAGGCATCCATCCAGGGAAAGATACCTTGGTTCAAGAAGGACAATGAAGTTCAGGGTTTCTCTCTCGAGTGAGAAGGCACATGGCAAACACAGTCAGGGCTTCTCTCTCAGCTGGAAGGGCACGTGTCGAACACAGTGTCATCTGCTAGCTTTCTCTCCTGGCTTCCAGTTTCATGAAGCTCCCCAGGAGACATTTTCCTTCTTCATCTCCAAAGGTCACTGGCTCATGGACTTTCTGCTTCATGGTGCTGCAGCATTCTCTGCTCTCTCGAATCTCTCATTCTCCAAAATGTTTCCTCTTTTATAGGACTCCAAAAACTTATCAAGACCCACCCAAATGGATGGAGAGATGCCTTCAGTTAATCCAGTTTAAGAACCACTCTTGATTAAGTCTCATCTCCAGGGAGATGCTCTGATTACAGTTTCAAACATACAGTATTGAATAGGGATTATACTACCTTTATGAATTGAGATTTAGATTAAAACATGGCTTTTCTAAGGGACATACAACCTTTCAAACCAGCACATACATGATGCCTAATGAATGCATGTGGCTGAAGGATGGACTGACTGAGAAGTAGATTGGTGAACGATGGTGCATACATGATTGAATATTGTGCTGCTACAAAAAGGAATGCAGTCGTGAGGCATGTAATGATGTGAATGAACCTGTAGGAAATTTGGTGAGGTGAAATAAGCCAGAAATGAAAGATCAATTACTGTATGATCTCCTTTAGAAAAATGCTTATAAGAAAACAGGAGCCTAGATTATAAGCTTTTATAGCAGACAAATTTTATTCAGAGTGGTAATTATTATTTCTGGATTTTGAGAGGCTGATTTATATATGTATAACCTGGTATTTAGAGATAAGAATGAAACTGATCAGGTCCTGATTCAGATAATTCAGATCACAAGGATAAGGAAGACATTTTCTATATTTTAGAACCACACCTACTCTTTGAGACAAGAGGAAGAAAGTTTTAATTTTTCTGGAACTTAAATTTTCTGTAGCACATACTCTAACTCACCCTATTTGTATAGCTCACTTGAACAATTGAAACACAGTGAACACAGAATAAGAATGAGAGCCTTTAATCCTGTATAGCTTAATTTAATGCCCAGATACATCCTAGAGTATGTTGAACAGAGAATCAAAAAGTATTGGCAAAGTCTCTTGAGGGATGGGAGAAAAAATATGAAACTATTAAACTTTACCATCAGAGAATCCCCTAATACTGTGCCAAACATTAGGGACACCCAAACCAATAGGCCAAGCCCTGATCTTGAGGCTTATCCTTGTAAAGCTTATTTAGGTAGCAGAGAAGCTTAGCATTCCTATAGGTATGCCTAAGAATTACTTCTGGAGGACCTCTTTTGTTGCTAAGAAGTGGCATCACTTTCTCTAAGACCAACTCTGTAAGGGAAACCATTGCCCTCCCCACTTTGTGGGACATGACATCCAATGGTGAAAGTCTACCTGGCAGCATGGGAGATGACCCCAAGGGATGTGTCCATCCCTGGCACCATGGGATCAACAATTCCATCCTGACCAGAAGAGGGAAAAGAAGTATAAGTTATAAAGTATCAGTGGCTGAAAGATTCAAATAGTTTTGAGAAGATGCTCTGGACGTCACTCTTATCAAGCTTCAGTTAGACATTGCTACCTATCATAACTTGCCAACCCCCAAACAAAACCATTCCAGCCTATCCTAAAGAACACCTAGGGGAATATATAAGATTCTACAAAGTTTCCATGTGCTAGGGTAACTTTTCAGAAACCTACGACCTCCAGATGGGTCCCTGGACCAGAGAAGTCCTGAAACCTAGAGAGCCCAGCCTCCCCAGAACATCAGCTTGTTCCATCTCCCTACCCCAGATCACTGACACCCCCTTCCAACATGAAAATGTTAGAATGGGCATAACCCAAATACCCCTAAAGAGTGGGATAGAAAGATAAAAGGTGATGGTGGAGTTATATAGAGAAGGTAGTGTTTAAGAAATAAATATGATTGCTCAATCACTAAATGGATAAATATTTTAGTTTCCAGTATCTTAGAGTAGCTAAAAGTAAAACAAAATTTTGGAATTGTTACCCATGCCAAACTCTTAAATCTGTACTTTGAAATTTATGGCTTTTAGTATATATGTTATTTTTCATGAAAAAGAAAAAAAGTTGACTGTGATGATATAAAAAAAAAATTATTATTCCTTCTAGTCTCCTACATTCCAGAGCAGGTAGAAGGAAAAATCTGAGAGAATGGTATGGCAACCCATGACAAACTCTCGCATCTCACTGTGATCCTGGCCCTTCCAGCCACTCCACACTGGTGTACAATGTGTGTCCAGTCATATATGTCCCCCAAACAGTTGTTGCAGACAATTCCTGGGTATTTGCTAGCTGCTCTAGGGAACTGACTAAATTCCATACTTCCCTACACTGGCATGTTGCCCTTCATTTTGTAAGGTAGTTTTATGAACTAAATATAGCATCCTATTCAAAACACTTGGAATTGTGCCTGACAATAGTACATCCAACAGACCCTACTGGAAGAAGAGAAGGAAGCAAAAGCAATTATATAGAAGATGAATTAGAAAGAGGCAGTTGGAGGAGAAAAAGGAAACAGGAGGAAGACAAGAATGAGAAGTAAGAGGTGGTAATGGTAACTTTGGTGATGATGATGAATGGTGTTTGAGAACATGGGATTATGACACAATACTTGTGTGACCTCAAACAGGTTAGTTCATCTTGTTGAGCTTCAGTTTCGTAAGATATGAAATCTAGAATCTGATTATAATAATAATTGCTATGCATGCACAAAGTTAAATTATAAGAGGCACATGCGATAATGGCTATGCAAGCATATTGATTCTTAATAAATTCAATTGAAGCCTAAATGATTATTGCTACAAAAAGTAGTTTGTGTAGCCTGTTTGATATGTTAAAAAGAAAGATAAGCATTGCTTGACATAAAGCTGCTTCTTAGTTTTGTCCATAGCATTTATTTATTTGTTGTGAAAAATAACATATATATAAAAGCAGTAAATATCAAAGCATATGAAAACAATTAGTTATAGAACAGATTTTAGAGTTTGGTATGGGTTACACTTCCACAATTTTAAGTTTTTCCTTCTAGCTGCTCCAAGACACTGAAGACTAAAAGAAATATCAATATAATGGTTCAGAAGTCATACTGATTTGTTAAATCCTATCTTCTCTGTTATAACCCTTCTTTCTCCTTTGATCTTTCTGCCAATCTTTAGGGATGTTTAGGCTGTGCCCATTCTAACTTTTTCATGTTGGAAAGGGCTGTTGATAATATGGGATAAGGGGATGGAAACAGTAGATATTCTGGAGAAGCTGGCCCTTCTGGGATTCAAGACTTATCTGGCCTAGGAACCAATCTGGAGGTTGCAGGTTTCTGGAAAGTAATCATAGTGCATAGAACCTTTGTAGAATCCCCAATAGAGGCCTAGGAATTATTTAGGGTTGACAGGAATGGTTTTGGATGGGCTATGACAAACCATGGTAAATAACTATATCTAGCTGAAGCTTGCACAAGAGTAGCCTTCAGAAGAGCCTCTTGACTCTATTTGATTTCACTCAGCCACAGATGTATCATTTTGTTACAATTATTTTCCCCCTTTTTGTTAGGAAGGCATTTTCAATGCCAAATGCAAGGGCTAGGCTCATTCCTGGGAGACATACCCCATGTTGCTAGGGAGACATTCACCCACATATGTCATGTCATATGTAAGGGGGTGGGTAATGATTTTCCCTGAAGACTTGGGCATAGAGAGAGACCAGCCCTGTCTGAGCAACAAATGAAGTTGTATGGAGGTAACCTTTAGGAATAACTAATGCAGGCTTAACTTCTCTGCTACATAAATAAACTTCACAAGAGCAAGCCTCAAAAACAACAGCTTGGCCTATTGACTTGGGAGTCCCTAATGTTTGAGACAGTATCAGGAGTTTCCCTCCATGGCACAGTTTAGTAGTTCTGTATTTTTTTCTCCCATTCCTTTTGGACTTTGCCAATAGTTTTTAATTATCTTCTCAACATACTCTGAGATGTATCTTGGCATTATATTAAGTCAAATGGAATTAGTAAGCCCTCATTCCCATTCTGGGTGCCATGTATTTGGGTTGTTTAATTGATCTTTCCAGACAGGTTGAGTTAGAATATATGCTACAGAAAATTTAGACATTTCCTTGTCATTTATTTGGAACCGAATTGGGCTTAGAAATAAGGCCAGATGTGAACAAACCACTGATAGCTCCTTAAAAGTTTCTTATATGGGTAACATCACTCCTCAAGGAGACAAAACAGAATACTGTATTTGAAGGTTTTTTTGTGTATAAATTATGTTTTAGAGTAGAATTGGTCCTGCTATGCTAAATAGATACACTTATATATATGTATGAGTAATCCCTTAAAACAATGCCTGAACTCTTTTGGGGATGATATAGTTTGGATGAGTATGAAACCATATCAATGCTGTGCAAATCCATTCAATAAAAATAAAATAAAATGCATAAATATAGAAAAATAATAGAGATAAATAAATGGAAAGAAAGATAAAGGGACTTAAAAGAAATTGCAAGTAAGAAGGGGAAATCTGTGTAAAATAATCTTAACTATAGAAACCTCTCCCTGTTATTTTTTTCTTGTGACAAACTAATTAGCATTGGGTGATTTTTGAAAAGATGACACTTTGATATATAGTAATTTCTGTGCTATGAAATAAATATTTTAGGTCCTTAGGCATTAGAAGATCATGTGATACTATGCTTCATGTATTTTCACAAGAGTATGTACTTGTCAAAAATGAAAGTTGTGAGTAAAACAGAAATCAGTGACTTATAAAAAGGTAGAAAAAATCCTAGAGAATGCATAGGTTGTAGAGTTTCATTTCACCTCTCTGGACCTCAATTATCTAGTCATATGGTTATGAAGTAAAATAAAAAATACCTGGTTAAACTGGTCTTTAGATAAACAATGAATTTTTAGTATAAATATGTTTCAAATATTGCACGGGATATCTATACCAAAATATAATTATTCATTGTCTACCTGAAATTCAATACTAATTGGGAGTATTGTGTTACTATTTTCCAAATCTAGATATTCTCTGGATAAATGGCAAGCATGGAAGGGTTTGACACAGGTGACTTCTAAGGACTCTTAAATCTGGAAACTTCTATATTTCTGTTTTAGAACCAGCCTGGAAAGCTATTGTGTTCACATATGGAACAGGTGCAAGTGTATGCTTGTAAGGCAGTGGTTCTTAAACATTACCAAGTCTCCCATCCAATGAAATTCTTAGTGGTTCTGGGGTGAAGTTGGGGAATCTGGACACTTGAAAGGCAGCACAGGTAATTCTGATACAGGTGTTCAAGGAACACACTTTGAAAGTCACTGTGACGTTCATCTACAAACAGGAATTTTTACTACCTGATCACAGAATTGCCCCACCAATCTCATTCATTTATGACCACACTAACAACTGAACACTGACTGCTGTTCTCACCACACACAAGACATATTCTAGACTATTCTGCCAAACTTCAACTAACACATTTTAATGCTAAATTTGCCATGAAATTGGTTTCCATTAATTTTTGATTGTTTAAACTTTATATATATTTTTAACTTTTTTATTGTATAATATAACATATATACAAAGCAAAGAAATAAAAAAAAGCAATAGTTTTGAAAGACCTCTTCCACAAGTAGTTACAGGACATATCCCAGAGTTTGCATGGGCTAGCATACTATAATCTCAGATTTTTCCTTCTAGCTGCCCCAGAATATAGGAGGCTAGAAAAAATAAATATTTTTTATCAACATAATTGACTTTTTTTGAGTGTGAGAAAAAACATATATACAGAAAAAGTTATAAATGTCAAACCATAGCACAAAAATTAGCTGTAGAACAGATTTCAGTTTGGTATGGGTTACAATTTCACAATTTTAGGTTTTTACTTCTAGCTGCTCTAAGATACTGGAGACTAAAAGAAATATCAATGTTCCAGTTTATGTACCTTAGAAAAACAATGTTTTAATCCTAATCCCATTTTGTAAAGGCAGCCATTTCTTCTACTTCCTATCCAATACTATAGGTTGGAAATGTGATTAGGTTATCTCCATGGAGATGTGACTCAAACAATTGTAGATATTAAACTTGAGTAGATGGAGACATGTCTTCACCTATTTCACGTGGGTCTTAATTACTTTGCTGGAATTCTTTAAAAGAGGAAGCATTTGGAAAAGGTTTGAGATCTGAGAGAGCCACCAGAATGATGAGAATGATAAGAGCATCAGAAACATGAGAGCTACAGAGTCCAAAAGCCAGTGACCTTTGGAGATGAAGGAGAATACCCCTGGGGGAGCTTCATGAAGCAAGAGGCCTGGAGAGGAAGCTAGATGACATCGCCATGTTTGCCATGTGCATGTCCAGTTGAGAGAGAAACCTGAACTTCATCAGCCTTTCTTGAGTGCAGGTAGCCTCTTGTGACATAATTTGGGCATTTTTATAGACTTGCTTTAATTGGGATATTTTCTCAGCCTTAGAATTGTAAACTAGCAACTTATTAAGTTCCCCTTTTTAAAAGCCATTCCATTTCTGGTATATTGCATTCTGGCAGCTAGAAAACTAGAACAATCAATATAATGATTGAGCAATCATATTCTCTTGAAAAACCCTATCTTCACTGTTTAACTCCACCATCACCTTTGATCTTTCTATCCCATTCTTTAGGGGCATCTGGGCTATGACCATTGTAACTTTTCATGTTGGAAGGGGCTGCCAATAATCTGGGGCAGGGAGATGGAGCTAGCTGATGTTCTGGAGACTCTGGGGCCTATAGGTTTCAGGACTTATGGTCCAGAGACCCATCTGGAGGTTGTAGGTTTCTGGAAGGTTATCCTAGTACATGGAAACTTTCTGGAATTTTATATATTGCCCTTGGTGTTCTTTAGGATTGACTGGAATGATTTTGATGAGGGCTTGGCAAGTTATGATATGTGTCAATATCTAACTGAAGTTTGTGTATGAGTGCCCTCCAGAGTAGCCTCTCAACTGTATTTGAGCTCTCTCAGCAACTCATACTTTATTACTTACACTTCTTTCCCCCTTTTGGTTATGATGGAATTGCTGATTCCACTGTGCCAGCACCTGAAAAATCCCTGGGAGTCACCTTCCATGTGGCCAGGAAGAGTTTCACCTCTGGATATCATGTCCCATATAGGGGGGAGGGCAATGATCTTACTTACAAGGTTGGGCTTAGAGAGCGTGGGACCACATCTGAACAACAAAAGAGGTCCTCCAGAAGTAACTCTTAGGCATACCTATAGTATGCTAAACTTCTCTGCTACCTAAATAAGCTTCACAAGCATAAGCCTCAAGATCAAGAGTTTGGTGTATTGATTTGGGTGTCCCTAATGTTTGGCACAGTATCAGTGGATTCCCTGATGGAAAAGTTTAACAGTTCCATATTTTTTCTCCCAACCTCAAGGGATGTTGCCAATACTTTTAGGTTATCTGCATAATATATTCATTATGGTGCTATAATGCCAGGCATTGCATTAAACTATACAGGATTAAAGGTCCTCATTCTTATTCTGGGATCCCTGTGTTTCACTTGTTCAAATGAGCTATATAGATAGGTTGAGTTAGATTGTGTGCTACAGAAAATGTAGGTTTCAAACAAAATAAATTTCTTCCTTTGGTCTCAAACACTATGTATGATTCTAAAATATAGGCAATATTTTCCTTGCCCCTGAGTTCTGAATTACCTTATTACCTATCTGCTCAGCTTCATTGTTATCTCTAAATACCAGGTTATATATATATAAAAAACAGCTACTCAAAATCCAGAAATAATAATTACCAACCTGGACTAAATGTGTCTTCTATAAAAGCTTACAATCTAGGACCCTGTTTTCTTATAAGCATTTTCTAAAGGGGATCATACAATAATTGTATTTTCATTTCTGACTTATTTTGCCTCACCAAATGTCCCATAAGTTCATTCACAGCATTGCATGCCTCATGACTTCATTCCTTTATGTAGTAGCACAATATTTGATCACATGTACACACCATCATTTGCAAATCTACTTCTCAGTCAGTGCACCCTTCAGCAATCTGCATTCATTGGACATCATTTATAAGGCCCAAAGTCCACAGTCTATCAACACTCTCAATATTAGATAATTTCATTGTTCTCAAGAGAAAGATAACCAGTAAATGTACTCTTACCAAATAGTAAATCAAAACTTCCCCTTAATCGTTGTCCCTCCTCCCAATATTTACCTCTGCTATTGCTGAGGTACTGCTGATGTTTTCTGGTTAAACCTAGCCCATAGAATGCAATAGCACTTTTTCCCCTGTGCCCTGGCCTTAAACACTCTTTGTACATGAATCATACCTTTGAAGTAGTCCTTGTAAGAACTTATTTATATTTCTAGTGTCAATCAATGAGACACATAGGTCTATAAAACCCCTTTCAATCATGTTCACCTTCAATATGGTATTATTAATTATAGACCCACTAGAGTACCACCTTCACTTTTATCTATTCCCTTACATTTGAGTTCAACCTCATTAGCTAACCATTATCCCATCACTAGCTTTTATATATCTCTAATTCCCCTATATTCTGTATTATAAGCCACTGATTTTATCTTTGTTAAGGTAATAAAAGGAATCATAAGTTATCTCTATTCTTTTGTTTCTGGCTTATTTCACTCATCATTATGTATGCAAGTATCATCCATCTTATCATGTGCTTCAGGATATCATTTCATCTTACTACTACATAATATTCCATCATATGTATATACCACATTTTGTTAACCCACTCATCTGTTGATGGGTATTTGGATTTTTTCCAACTTTTGGTGATTGTGAATAATACTGCTAATGAACATCAGTGTGCAAATGTCAATTTGTGTCACTGCCTTCAGCTCTTCTGGGTATTTCCACCAGCAGTGCATAAGTGTCCCAATTTGTCCACATCCTCTCTAACATTTATAGTTTCCTGTTTGTTTAATAGCAGCCATTCTTATAGGTGTGAGGTGGTATCTTATTGTACTCTTGATCTGCATTTACCTTAAAGCCAATGAAAATGAACATCTCTTCATCTGCTTTTGAGCCCTCTGTATTTGCTCCTCAGAAAAATGCCTATTCATATCTTTATCCTATTTTACAATTGGATTGTTTGTTCTCTTGTTTTTGAATTGTATAATTGCTTTATGCATACAGAGTAACAAACCTTTGTCTGATGTGTGATTTCCAAATATTTTCTCCCACTGAGTTGGCTGCCTGTTCACCTTTTTGACAGTCTTTTGAGGTGCAGAAGCATTTGATTTTGAGGAATTCCCATTTATCTATTTCTTCTTTTGTTGTTTGTGCTTTGGGTGTAAAGTTTAGGAAGGTGCCTCCTATTACTAGGTCTTGAAGATGTTTCCCTACATTTTCTTCTAGAAGCTTTATGGTGCTAGTTCTTATATTTAGGTGTTTGATCCACTTTGAGTTAATATTTGTTTTGTGTGTGAGATAAGGGTCTTCTTTCGTTCTTTCACCTATTGATGTCCAGTTCACCCATGGCCATTTATTGAAAAGACTATTTTGTTCCACTTCAGTGAACTTGGTAGCCTTGTCAAAAATCCGTTGACCATAGATTTAGTTGTCTATTTGTCTACTCTCAATTCAATTCCATTGGTCAATATGTCTATCTTTGCGCCAGTCCCATGCTGTTTTGACCGCTGTGGCTTTATAAGTTTTAAAATCAGGCAATGGTAATCCTCCAACTTTGTTCCTCTTTTTAAAGATGCTTTTAGCTACCCAGGGTCTCTTTCCCTTCCAGATGAATTGAGTAACTACTTTTCCAAGTCTTCAAAGTACATTGTTGGAATTTTTATTGGTACGACATTGAATCTGTAGATTCATTTGGGTAAAATTGACATCTTCATATATTTAACCTTCCAATCTATGAGCAGGGGCTGTCTTACCACCTATTCATATCTTCTTTGATTTCCTTTGAGCAATGTTATGTAGTTTTTCATGTACTCATGCTTTATGTCCCTAATTAAAGTCACTTCTACCTACTTGATTCATTTGCTTGTAATTTTGAATGGAATATTTTCCTTAAGTGAATCCTCAGTTAGGTCATTGTTTGTGTATAGAAACATTATTGATTTTTTCACATTAATTTTATGCCTGCCACCTTGCTGAATTTGTTTATTAGCTCAGGTAACTTTGTTGTAGATTTCCAAGTAAAGTATCATGTCATTTGCAAATAATGCATCTTCTTCCTTTCCAATTTGGATGGCTTTTATTTCTTTGTCTAGCCTGATTGCTCTAGCTAGAACTTCTAGTACAGTTTTGAATAATAGAGATGACAGAAGATATCCTTGTCTCATTCCTGGTCTTAGGAGGAAATCTTTCAGTCTCCCTCCATTGAGTACGATGCTGGCTATTTGTTTTTCATTCATGCCTTTTGCCATTTTCAGGTATTTACCTTTGATCCTTATATTTTGAAGACTTTTTTTTAGAAAAGGATATTGAATTTTGTAAAATGCTTTTTAAGCATCAATCGAGATGGTTATATGATTTTTCTTTTCAATTTGTTAATGTGCTGTATTACATTAATTGATTTTCTTGCGTTTAACCATCCTTGTATTCCTGGTTTAAACCCCACTTGGTCATGGTGAATAAACCTTTTAATGTGTTCTTGGATTTGATTTGCTTGTATTTTGTTGAGAATTTTTTTTCATTTATGTTCATTAAGGAGATTGGCCTGCAGTTTTCCTTTCTCTTAGCATCTTTACCCAGTTTTGGTATTAGAATGATATTAGCTTCATAAAATGAGTTAAGTAGTGTTCCTTTTTCCTCAATTTTTTGGAAAATTTGAGGAGGATTGGTGTTACTTCTTTTTGCAATGTTTGATAAAAATTCTCCTGTGAAGCCATCTGGCCCTGGGCTCTTCTTTGTAGGAAGATTTTTGATGACTGATTGAATCTCTTTACTTGTGATGGCTTGTTGAGATCTTCTATTTCTTCCTGAGTCAGTGTAACCTGTTTCTGTGTTTCCAGGAATTTGTCCATTTCATATAAATGATTTGGTTTGTTGGTATATAGTTGCTTAAAATATTGTCTTATGATTTCTTTTATTTCTTCAGGGTCTGCAGTAATGCACTCCTTCTCATTTCTGATTTTATTTACATCCTCTCTCTTTTTTACTTCATCAGTCTTGCTACTAGCCCATGAATTTTGTTGATTTTCTCAAAGAACCAGCTTTTGGTTTTATTGATTCTTTCCATTGTTCTTTTATTTTCCCATTCATTTAACTCGGCTTTAATCTTTGTTATTTCTCTTCTTCTATTTGCTTTGGGGCTAGTTTGCTGTTCTTTCTCAAGTTCCTCCAGGTGAGCAGTTAAGTCCTCGATTTTTGCTCTTTCTTGTTTTCTCAAGCATTTACAACAATAAATTCCCTCTCAGCATACCCTTTGCTGCATCTTTGCATTCTCATTTCCATTCATCTCCAGATAGCTATATTTTTCTCTGGCAATTTTTTCTTTGACCCATTGGTTGTTTAAGAGTGTGTTTTTTTGTCTCCATATATTTGTGAAAATTCTCATTCTTTGGTGGTTATTGATATTTAATTTCATTCCATTGTGATAAGAGAAAGTGCATTAATAATTTAAGTATTTTAAAAATTATAAAGGACTGCTTTTTGCCCCAGCATATGATCTGTCCTGTAGAATGTTCCATAAGCACTAGAGTAGAATGCATATCCTGGTGTTTTGTGTTGTACAAAACATACATGTTTTGTACATACACCTATACATGTCTGTTAGGTTTAATTTATTTCTCAAGTTGTCTAACTTCTCTATTTCCTTTTGATCTGCACTCTGGTTCTTCTATGTATAGAGGAGAGTGGCATATTGAAGTCTCCTACTATTATTGTTGAAACATCTATTGCTCCCTTAAGTTTGCCAATGTCTGTCTCATGTACTTTGGAGTTCTCTTGATTGGGAGCATTTTTTTTTATGATTGTTATTTCTTCTTGGAGAATTTTCCCTTTTATTAATATATAGTTTCATTCTTTGAATTTTATGATGTTTTTACATTGAAAGTGTATTTTGTCCGATTTTAGTATATCTCCTGTTTTCTTTTGGTTACAACTTGCATGGAACATCATTTTCCATCCTTTCACTTTCAATCTATGTATATCCTTTTCTCTAAGAGTCTCTTGTAGGCAGCAATAGCTGGATTATATTTCTTAATCCATTCTACCAATCTGTATCTTTTAATCAGTAAATTTACTCCATTAACATTCAAAGCTATTACTGAAAAGTTGTTTCTTAAATCCACCATTTTATCTTTTCTTTTTCATTTTACTTTCTATCTCTCTCTTTTTATCCTCTAAGTTATCCTTATTGGTTTTCTTGAATTCTGTGCCTTTCTCCAGGTCTCCCTCTCCTGTCTTTTATTTCAACTGGCAACCCCCCCTTTAGTATTTGCTTTAGAGCTGGTCTCCTGTTGACAAATTCTTTCATGATTTGTTTGTCTGGGAAAATTTTAATCTCTTCCTCAGTTTTGAAAGACAATTTGGCTGGGTACAGAATTCTTGACTGGAAGTCTTTCTCTTTCAGGATCTTAAATATATCATACCACAGGTTTCTTTCCTCCATAGTGCCAGTTGAGTGGTCTGAACTCAGTCTTATGTGGCTACCCTTGTATGCAGTAGATTGTTTTTCTCTTACCACCTTCAGTATTTTCTGCTTCTCTTCAACATTTGACAGACTGATTAGTATGTGTCTTGGAGAAGGCTATATGAATTTATTCTATTTGGAGTCCATTGAGCTTCTTTGGCTTCATTATGTATGTCCTTTTCAATGGTTGGGAAGTTTCCATCCATTATATCCTAAACTAATCTTCCTAGACTTTTCTCTTCTCTTCTTCTTCTGGGACACCAATGATTCTTATATTTGAGTGCTTTTTATTGTCCATCATTTCCCTGAGATTCAGTTCAATTTTTCCATCTTTTTATCCTTTGCTGTTTTGGGTGTTTGAAATAAGTTGTCCTGTCCTCTAGTTCACTTATTCTTTCTTCTGCTTCTTCATATCTGCTGTTGTGTATCTTGTGTATGTTTTTTTAAAATTTTGTCTACAACATCATTAATCTCTGTCATATCTGCTGTTTTTCTATTTATTCTTTCAAATTCCTCTTTATGCTCTTCTAGTGTCTTCTTGTTCTCCTTTATGTCATTAGCCATCTTGTTTATTTTATTTAGTTGAGTTATATGAACATTTTTGATTAGTTGTTCTGAAGTGTGCGTGTTTTAATTTGGTCATTAAGCTGGACTATGTCTACATCATGATATGCTTAGTGATCTTCTGTTATTTTCATGGCAGGTAAATATCTTGACTGATACTTTGGATGTTGATATCCTTCAATAGTCTAAAGACTCATATTGCAGGATGTAGAGCAAGTTTTTGGGTGCAGGGTGCGGCACAATAGTGCAGTGATGCATTGCAGCACAGGAATAGGGGCAGGTTGGGGATGTCACACTGGTGCATTTGAGCCTGGACACCCAGCAGCAGGGAGGATGCAGCCTTGGTGGGTGGGTCCCTGGTATTTGCTGGTCTAGGGTGCAGTGCCCTTTGTGCACATGTGCTGAGCTCAGGGCAGCAGGTTGGTATTACACCTACAGGTGCTGAGGTCATATGTGGCCCTACTGCACAGGTCAGAACTTGTCTAAAACTGGGGTATGTGACAGAGGGCTGTGTTCATGTGCAGATCTGAGAGGGCCATAAACTGATGCACATGTGTGCAGAGCATGGGGGTAGAGTGGGGTCACATGACTGTATGGGCTGGGGATGTGTGTAGCCTGTGTATGGAGGTAAGTGCTTGCAACCTTTATGTGCTGGTGACCACCTGCAGGGGCAAGGAGGGAAGGTATGGTTCAGGAGGGGTAGGGTGAGACTGAACTTTTGCAGGAGAGGTGGGTTGGGCTGGGGCAGGTATGTGTGTGCTTTGGGTGAGGGTGGGGGGCAGTTACATATGGAGAGTTGTTGGGGTGGGTCACTTGGAGGATGGGGAGGGGTGCAGGGGACTGGGTTCAGATGCATGGGGCATGGGGTGAGTCACATGTCATGGAGCTGTGCCGATGAGGGTAACGAACTCAAGGAATATGGCTTAGCTTACTTCCTAATCCCTATATTCCATCCATACACTCCTGAGGGCTCCAGGCTTCTGCAGTAGGCTGTTTGCACCAGTTGGACATTTCTCCAGTGATCTGCTTCTCAGTTCCTCAGCTTTTGCAACAAAGGCACCTTATGTGGTGCAGAAAACTCTCCCAAATCACTTACACCCTGAAATCACCATCTTAGTCACCTTCCTGTCCCTTCTCTAGCTGTTGCTTGGTGGAGGTGTGAACTCAACTTACTCTATTCTGCCATCTTCCTGAAACTCTGATTTCCATTAATGTTTGTGAAAGTTGGGGAAATTCAAATCAATCATGTTTAAATATGATTATTAAAAGCATTCTAGAAAAACAAAATGCCATTTCTGTTAAATAAAGAGAAATGACTTGATGAAAATTAAGGATAACAACAATAGAGCAAATGTTGAAATGGGGAAGAAGCAGCATGAGGCAGTTTTCTATGAAGAGAAAACTAATTATTTCAGTCCAATTCAACTCTCTGTTCAGCTACAATTCTAAAAGGCCAAGGTGAGTTATATAAAACCCCTGTACTAAACTCTTCACCAATGATGATCCAATACTCTGCAAAAATCCTTTTTCCAATTTATTATTTCAATAATTTACCTTATATTGGCCATTTTAAAGTATACTGTGTCTAAAGTTAGCATTTAATGAATACCCTCACAGAATCTTTTCCTGTAAGCACAGCTGGTTTAACTTTGGATGTTTATCAAACTAAAAATATACAACTGATAGCTTTTGGGGGACAAAAACTAGTTTTTGGTTAACCTGAACATTAGCAGTTTAAACCAGCAGGTGTGCAAATATTGCACAAGGACGCATTCACATATTTCTCCTAGAGAAATCTAGGAGACAATGTGCATTCATTGTAAGGTTAAGGGGAAAACATTTTTTAAGGGACTTACCTCACCATAACAACTATCCTTCATTCTCTACTCTGAGTTAAATCTAGGAAGGTTTGGAGGTCTGGATTCCAAATTTGTCAGACAGACTTAAAATAAATCTATTAATAATGGCATGGCACAGAAGCTTGGAGCTGGACCACTTCCATGACAGGTGGTGGCCCCACTTGTGCCTAGACTACTCCTGGCCTGGCCGTGTACTGCACTTATAGGCACCTCCTTTCTCTAGTCAGAGAAGCTCTAGTTATTGGGACCTTCTCCCTTATATTGATGTGGTCCAGTTTCCTAAAGTTCACCTGAAGTTCTGTTTCTGTTCCTTGGGCCTGGTCATGTCCCTATTTTACATGATAACCCTTAAATTATCTCATATTCTTTAATTTTAGCACAACAATCTATATCTTTCCTCTAGACCCAATATCATCAGCTCTATCCCTGTCCTTTGATATGGCATGTTATATAGAAAAGTATATGAGCCTTCACATCAAGTAGACTTGGTTTCAAAACTTGGCTCTTCTATTTGTCTTACAGTTACTGATAAGTACAATGCACAGTATATAGTGCTTTTTTTTAAATAAATGTAATTTTTGCTGCTCAAAAAAAAGGTCTGGAAGAGTTCCTTGGTTAAACTTTGTTCTTACTGTATGAGAATAAAACCAGGGAAATAGCATAGGAGTAGATGTCTAGCTCTGGAGCCAGAATTCTTGGGTTTAAATCCCAAATATACAGCCTATAGCTGTATATGCCTGAAATATACTTTGGTTCTCTCTGCCTCAATTCCATCTCTCTAAAATAGGACAAAACTTTCCTCAATTTATTGTTCTGAGGATTAAATAGTGTAATGTAGGTAATGTTCTAGAACAGTGTCTGGTGGGAGGAATGATACCATTGTTTCATTAGGCTTCTGCTGAATGGCATTTTCACACATTCTTCTGGTTTGTGGCAACCCTCACCAGATTTTTTTAAAATTTTTTATTGTGGTAACATATATCATTCAATTTCCAATTTTAACCACTTTCAAGTGTACATTCCATGGTATTACCTACATTCACAATGTTGTGCTACCATCACCACCATCCATTACCCATTTCATCATGCAAACAAACTCTATACAAATTAAGCAATAATTTCCCATTCCTCCCCAACCCTCACCCCTTTGTCCCACATCCCTTGTAATCTGTTATAGCATGTTGAATTCTCAGAGTACAAAACATGTGAGGTGAGACTACAAAGAATTCAGATTACTTTTACTCACTGATTATGTAATTAGTGCCCTGGCTTTATCATCACATTGTATGTGTATTAAAGATAATTCAGAAGCACGTGGCTCACAATGCTAAAGTGGGCACCACTTTCAAAGACAGTGTTTTTTTTTTGTCCTGTTTCTTAATTTCTCAGATTCTTTGCTATCACTGTTACCTAAAGTCATAGAAAATCTGTCTTCTGCTTTGTTTCAGTCCTTTGAGCTTTAAGTCCAAATATGTTCTTGCACAGCTCCTTTCTGTATACTATTCAGTTCTGGAACTCAAATAATGCATTTTGTACTAAGAAATAAATATTTAGTAGGCTTTTCTCAAGGTTCTTCATACATATCCACTCCCAGGCTATTGCTCTGAGCTTGTATGATTCCTGAGTTTTCATATCTATAACTGCAAGCCCAGAGGTAATATTTCTCCCCTATTAACAACATTCCTAGAGCTTACTTTTCCATGTAGTCAGTTAACATGCTAGAGAAATTCTCAATCAATGCACTATATTTTAATTCCAAATTGAATTCACTATTTCTAATCATCATGACTCTTAGGGAAAAACAACTTTTATAGAGCGTAACTTCACAATAAACAATATCTTATGTATGTCTCAAGTGGCGTATCAACCCATAATGAAATTAAAAACTAGCAAGTAATACTTGATCAATAATCCCAAGACAATGGTCAAAAGAACAATACAAAGAGTATGGGGCACGAACAAGGGCAGATTTGGGACACACTGGGTAACATTTAATAAGAAAGTATCTGGAACCATTTATGATAGTTTGACACTGGTATGTACCCCAAAAAGGCCCATGTTTGTTTAATCCATTCCTGTGAGCACAGATGTTTTGATTAGAATATTTCAATTGAAATGTGAACCACTGCATTCAAATACCCTTACTGGAGTCCTTTAAAAGAGGATAAAGGACACACAGAAAAAGTCCAGAGATGAAATTCAGAGAACACCAGAAAAACAGAGAGGGAGCCACTGAAACCAAAAGCTGAACGCAAAAAACCTGGGAGAGAAGAAGCAGTAGACATTGCCATGTGCTTTGCCATGTGACAGCAATACCCAGATGCCAATAGTCTATCTTCAGAGTCCAGATATCACCCTGTTGATGCCTTGAGTTGGACATTTCATAGCCTAAGAACTGTAAATTGTAAGTTAATAAATACCCATTGTGAACAGCAACCAATTTCTGGTACGTTGCATTTTGGCAGCTTTAGCAAACTGAAACACTACTCCTGAGTAGTTAGCTAGATATCTATCATGATAGGCGATGCAAAGCCTTAGCCTACATCTTGGGGCACAAGAACACAGTAAATATCTCACAGATTCAGAAAATAAATTTATCACATTCAATATTGAATCTCTGAAGTCTTGTGAGAGATGATCTACAAATGTTAGGGGAAACATCTAGCACGGTCTTAGCTTGGTCTGATAGAATGTCTTGAAAGGAGCTTCTGATTAAGGACACTCAGCTTAGATGGCAGGTTTGGTATGTGGGGGAGATTTCCATTGACATGTAAGGCTGGGTTTACCAGATTTACTAACAAATCTTGTATTTCCATGCGGGTTACCTATAATGACAAATCATTTTTTTTCTTTCAAAAGGTTTTGCTTTTTGTTGTATATTGTATGGCTGGGGTCACATTTCATTCTTTTTTCCATGTGGGCATCATCTTATTACACCATGAGTTGCTGAATTTTTGTTTATTTGGTTTTTCATTTGTCTGTTTGCTTGTTTGTTTGGGAAGTGCATGGGTTGGGAATCGAACCTGGGTCTCTTGCATGACAGGTGAGAATTCTACCACTGAATGACCCTTGTAACCTTGCTTTTAATAATCAAAATAATTTAATACATCTTCCATAACCTTGATGAAGCCTGAATTCCTTTTAAAAAATGAAAATTGCTGTTCTCGAAAGGAAAAAAATATATATCAAAGAGTTTGAATTGAAAGCAGTGTGGGGGGGGGAGAAACCAAATATGTAAAGCATCTTAGCAGCTGGCATTGATAATGACAAAGATTGTCTCTAAAAATGCAAAGTGAAGAGGGTGTGCCATGGTGGCTCAGCAAGCAGAGTTCAATTCCAGGTGCCTGCCCATGCAAAAAAAAATGTGGGCAACAGTGGGCAACAGTGGCTCAGTGGCAGAGTTCTCACCTACCATGCCAGAGACCCAGGCTTGATTCCTGGAGCCTGCCCATGTCAAAAAAAAAAAAGCAAAGTGAAGAGATCTGAGGTAGTTTCTAAATAATTTCAGAAGTTTCACACTTTTATTGCAATTTCTGAACATTTCAATCTAAAGCATATCTTAACCTGAATGAGGAGAGCTAACTCAAACTTTCCATTACATTTATTTAGAGAAATCAGCTGAGAACAGAGACCATCAGTAGACAGAAATAGGATAGGTATGGGGTAATAGGAGCTGAAAGAATACAGATTGTGCAACAGGACTGATTATAAAAATTAAGAAATTGATAGCATGATACTACCTAACTGTAGTACAATAATGTTAGTACACTGAATGAATCTGAAGGGAGGAGGGCTGGGGGCACAAATGAAATCAGAAGGAAAGATAAATAATAAAGACTGAGATAGTATAATCTAGGAATGCCTAGAGTATACAGTGATAGTGACTAAATTTACAAATTAACAAATATTTTTGCATGAGGAAGAACAAAGGAAGGTCAATATTGGTGGGTATTGAAAATAGATGGTAATTCATATTTTAAAGCTTTAACTTATGTGTGAAGCTAAAGCAAAAAATATTTATTTGGTACAAAATTCATACCTTGACTAGTACATCTCCTAATATAACTTATATGGACAGTTTAATTGAACACCATAAGTACATGGAACCCTGAGTAAGGCATGCGATTTGGTAGATTTGTTCAGAGCGATGCCCTGATAAATCCCAGAGTGATTTGAACAATGAATAAAAAAGTATTTGCAAGTCCCCTTGGGGGAATGGTGAGAAAGGGAGAAAATTCAACTTCTCCATTTAGAGAAAGCCTGATATTCTCACAAGCAGTGAGGACAACAACATCAATATGTTGAACCCTCAACCTTGTTAATATGAAACTTATTCCCGCATTTTGGAAAAAGCTTAAGAGCCATGAGAGCCCACGCAACCAGAGACCTTTGGAGATGAAGAAGGAAAATGCCCCTGGGGGAGCTTCATGAAAGAAGAAGCCTGGAGAGAAAGCTGACAGACATCACCATGTGTGCCATGTGACTTTCCATTTGGGAGAGAAACCCTGAATGTCATCAGCTTTCTTGAACCAAGGGATCTTTCCCTGGATGCCTTAATTAGGCATTTCTATAAACTTGCTTTAATTTGCACATTTTTATGGCCTTAGTACATGTAAACTTGCAACTTAATAATTTTCCATTTTGAAAAGCCATTCCATTTCTGGTATATTGCATTCTGGCAGCTTGTAAACTAGAACACAAACTTTGGATAGACATTTCCACTCCAGAAGGGGGAAACTGGAAGGTAAACAGTGTTTGCAGGTCCCAAGCAAGTCGAAAACCCATCAGGGCAATTTCTATTAGATCTCACGAAACCATCTGTGCTTAATATTTTGCTCTCCCAGCCTTCTGGAGTGGCAGCCCCATACTTTCAAAGTGTTTGCACGATGGCCATATACTCCCCAAATGCTGGAGACTAGACCCCAACCTTTTCAAGTGCTGGAGTGATAGTTTTGCTCTGCCCAAAACCTGGAGTGTAGGCCTCACCCTCACCAAGCATTTGGGTCATGGTGGAACTCTCTCCTTAAACTTGGGCATAGACCCAACTCTCTCCAAGCTTTGTGGTGGTAGCTGAACTCTCCTGAACATTGGAGCAGGATGCCCACTCCTCCAAGGGCCTAGGCAGAAGGTTTGCTTCCTTTATAATCTACAATCTTCTAATTAATACTCCTGCCTTAGAAGACCTCATTGAACTACATGTCTTTAAAATCCAGTAACATTCTTTGATGAGAAGGAGAGAAGAGAGAAGGGGTGGTGTTGGGACAGGCAGGATTGAGGATAGAGGGAAGAAGTGGTTTTAATCATAGAAAGAATTTGAACTGTTTTGCTGTATTAGGGAAAAATATCCAAATATCCAGTAA